>CAHIKZ030004539.1:1205000-1212500 GCA_903632075.3 Acanthosepion pharaonis
AGACAGAAAATGGCGATTGACATTGCATTTAAATTTTTCAAGATAGTTGGCAAAGAAAGAAACCGGATGAGGGTTCAATGGTCAAGAATTTCGAGAAAAGAAAGTATTGAATTTACGGCTTGTTCAACAGTAAAACAGTAAAACCGAGTTGCTAATCTAGTAGTATGCTGAAATTCCTGTTGCCCTTTCTTGTTCCAGTGTCTTTAACGAACCCGCACTGTTCTTGTCCTATTCTCCTGTTTGATTCTGCCTCAGGCTCTAAAAAGGAATCTGTGAATTGTCATAATCGGCCACGTTTTAAAGTTATATAGCATTGAAAATAATTGTCTCGTTATTACTTTTATTGTCTCCTCTCAAACCAATTTCTGGGTTCTATAGTCTTGGATAGCAGCTAATCTACAAAGAGTGCTCCGAATTCAAAACAAAAGAAAATGCAACGAGGAACCAAAGCACTTATGGTTCCCAAGAAGCCATGGTAATTCCCAGATATTAACAAAATATTCATTCTCCTACAGGAACATTATAGTAAGATCTCATCTCCATTTATGTACCTTGAACCTTCAGGATATAGACGATCATAGCCCTCCACAGCTTCCTATCCTTTGTAGTTCTAAGTAATGTTTGTCTCTTCATTATTCCTTTCGGTCAATGTTCTTCGATCCATTTACAAAAGCTCGTTAGATAGGCTATATTTACAAGAAAATTAACAAAATACTGTTAGTAGTAAAAGAGTAATGGATAGTGGCTCGAAGTGAGGAAACGGAGTTCGAGTCGAATCCATTGCATTCATTTACGCGCTGATAGCTTTGGGAAAATCCATTCTCCCCCATTCATTTAGCAGGACAGAATACCCTTGGATGGGAAAGGTATGAATCCTCCTCTTCTCCCTCCAGCTATGGGTAAAATAGCAGGACAGACTGGGTTCTATAACCTTGGATGGTCTACCGCAGAAAAAAATGGCAACATACTGTGGGGAAAAAATCTACCTTGTCAGTCATGTATCGAAAGATACATGATCGCCTAAACGTGTATCACGCATGGCCCAAAACTGACTAGGAGGCACGGATTGAGGAATCGGAGAGCCGAGTTCGAATCCCAGTCGAATCCATTACATTAACTTACGTACTATTACCCTTAGGAAAGGTATGAATCCTCTTTTTCTCCCCTAAGCTATGAGTAAATAACAGAACAGATCAGGTTCTATAGCATTGGGTGGCAACTGGTCTACCGCAGAAAGAAATGACAACCTGCGTAAAAAATCTGCCTCGTCATTCTTGTATGGAAAGATACATGATCGGCTAAGCGTGTATCACGCATGGTACATAACAGCCTTTTAGAAGGCACCGTGGATTAATGGATAGCAGCTTGGATTGAGGAATCGGAGAGCCGAGTTCGAATTCCAGTCGAATCCATTACATTCACTTACGTGCTAATACCCTTGGGAAAAGGTATGTGCAAATAGCAGGACAGGATGGCAATTGGTCTCCGGCAGAAAGAAATGGCAACCTACTGCGGGGAAAAATATGCCTTGTCAGTCATGTATCGAAAGATACATGATCGCCTAAACGTGTATCACGCATGGCCCAAAACTGACTAGGAGGCACGGATTGAGGAATCGGAGAGCCGAGTTCGAATTCCAGTCGAATCCATTACATTCACTTACGTAATAATAGCCTTCTTCCCCCTCCAGATATTACAGGACAGGCCGGATGGTAACATTCAATGTCCTTCTATCGATTTACACAAGCTCGTTAGGTGGGCTAATCACTATTTCTGTCTAATCCTCTTGCCTTCTTGGGAGTGTCAATTTCTCTAAGCCCCCTTTCTTCATTATGTGATCCAAAATGTTAGCCGTCTCTTCCTGATTATATATCTAAGTGTTTTATCTACCCATTTTCCGCGAAACAACCTCGTTGCTCCCATGTTCCGTCAATGGTATTCCCAGCATCCTTCTGTAGGACTAGATTTCCTTTAGCATCTGTGAGGAAATTGTCCAGCAATTTTCCCTATAGGGAGATTGATAACAATTCACCACTCTTTTTTTTTTACAGTTATCTTTTTCTATGCACCGCATCCCTTCAAGACATAGGCGATGATGGCTCTTCACGACTTCCTATATCGTGTGACCCTTAGCAGTTTTTTTTTTCTCATTTTGCTACCTGGACTCTTTCCGCTATCTGAATAAATGTGTTCTTTCTGTTGCCAGTTACTTTATTTACTTGCAATTTTATAAGACCTTGCCATCATGGTAGTCACTCAGTTAAGTGCCACACGTGATACACGCTTGGGAGATCATGTATCTTTCGATACATGACTGACGAGACAGAAGATCTTTTTTACCGCTGTAGGTTGCCATTTCTTTCTACGATAGACTGGTTGCCAACCAAGGCTAAAGAACCCAGTCTTCCCTGCTATTTAACCCATATCTGGGGGGAGAAGAGATGGATTCATGCCTTTCCCAAGGGTACGTGAGTGTAACAAACTCGACTGGAATTCGAACTCGGATCTCTGATTCCTCATTCCGATATCCATTACACCACCCAAGCATATCCATGGTAGTACTTCGCATAATTTCATAAAGTCTAAGCATTATAGAGAAAAGAGATATTTATTTTGTAAAGATAAATAAAATGTGACACAAGGCTAAAAAGGGGGGGAAGAGACTTCTGTCTTTTAATTAAAACTAGTTATCCCCAATTCCTGAACAAAATATACAACAATATTCCTTACACTAAAACTTACTTCTTACTTAACCCTTTTGACTACAGTCACCATAATACCTCAGGTCTCTATGAAGTTATAATTATCATATGTACATTTTTTTGTCTGTAGGGGAAGCTGAATAAAAAAAGCAATTTAAAAAATGGAATCCAAATGTGTGTTTACAAGGTATTTTAAAATATATTTACAAGAAAATTAAAAAAAAATTGTGTTAGTAATAAAAGAGAAATAGATAGCGGTTCGGATTGAGGAATCGGAGAGCCAAGTTCGAATTCCAGTCGAATCCATTACATTCACCTACCCTTACTAATACCCTTGGGAAAGGTATGAATCCTCTTCTTCTCCCCTCGCCAAGCCATGGGTAAAATAGCAGGGCAGACCGGGTTCTATACTCTTGAGTAGCAACTGGTCTACTGCAGAAAGAAATTGCAGCCTACTACGCGAAAAAATCTGCCTCGTCAGTCATGTATCGAAAGATAAATGATCACGCATTGTGCATAACTAACTAGGAGGCACGGATTGAGGAATCGCAGAGCCGAGTTCGAATTACATTCGAATCCATTGCATTCACTTTCGTGCTAATACCCTTGGGAAAAGGTATTAATCTTCTTTTTCTCCCCACCCCAGCTGTGGATAAATAGCAGGACACACCGGGTTCTATAGCCTTGGATGGCAACTGGTCTACCGCAGAAAGAAATGGCAACCTACTACAGGATAAAATCTGCCTCATCAATAATATATCGAAAGATACATAATCGCATGGCATGATAACTGATTAGGAGGCACGGATTGTGGAAGCAGAGAGCCGAGTTAGAATTCTAGTTGAATCTATTACATTCACTTACGTGCTAAGAGCCTTCTTTCCCCTTCAGTTATTACAGAACAGACCGGATGACAATAGGTCTACCGGAGGAAGAAATGACAAATTAATGCGGGGGAAAAAATCTGCCTCCTCAGTCATATATCGAAACCCACAATCCCTAGAGGAAAGAACAATTAAACATAGAATTATTTATAGAAAGAAGAAACAACAGAATTTTCAGTATCCTACTACGTTTGTTTTTATTACATTCCGGGAGGGGGGGGTGATTTTCCAGCATTCGTTGCCATATAAGAGGAGAGATATCACATAGCAATCCAGTTCACTTTCCTTTGTTTCCAACAAATTATCTGTCACACGTTAAATACCTAACGCCTGTTGCCTGTATTAGCGTCTCGATCAAACAATATGATTTCGCTTATAAGATGAATATTCACTTTTGTAAATGTCTGATATCCGTTGCTACAACATCTGAAGAAATGCCATACAAGAAAGAAAATTTAATCAATTGTATAACGAGTGTTAGTGCTGGAACAGCCGTCTTGGGAAATATATGATTTTGCGTCGAGCGATTATAAGTGCAAATTCTTAATAGGTGGCAATTTTAGAAAGAAAGGGAATAAAAAGCTTTTATTTCAAGTCGACAACTTTCGCGAATGAGAAAAGCTAAATCATAATTAATAGCAAAAAGAGGAAAGGCATTTTTGAAAAGAGAAAGCGTAAGCCTTTAATTAAGTCCCAGATGTCGGGAAAAAAGATGGCGCTTGAAAGAGAAGAAGGCAGGTGGATATGGACGTGACGAACGGGAGTTGGTATTAATTACAGGTAGAGAAAATGGGAATCAAGGTAGGATTTTTTTTAAAGGTATGTATTCTGGAACGGTAAAAACGAAAACAGAGTTTTGGGGGGTTTTTTTGTAGATAGGTGAGGAAATTTAAAAGAAAGAAAGAAAGAAAGAAAGGAAGGAAGGAAGGAAGGAAAAAAGGGCGGCAGGGAGGAAAGAAGGAAGGAAGGAAATAACAAAGGAAGGAAGGAAGGAAGGAAGGAAGGAAGGAAGGAAGGAGTGTAGGGAGGGAGGAAAGAAGGATGGATGGAAGGGGGAGGATAGGAAGGAAGGAAGGTAGGGAGGGAGGAAGAAGGGAAGGGAGGAAGGAAGGAAGGGTGGAAGGAAAGAATGGAGGAAGGAAGGAAGGAGGGAAGAGAGGGAGGAAAGGAAGAAGGAAGGAGGGAAGGAAGAAAGGATGTATGGAACGAACGAACGATATAAAATCGGTGAATCAAAACGCAGAAACAGAAGCTAATAAAATAAAAGTGAGGAAGGAAGGAAGGAAGTGATGGAGGAACTAAGTAAAGATGGAACGAACGAAATAAAATCGTTTTATCGATTTTATAAAATCGCAGAAACAGAAGCTAATAAACGAAAACTAAAAGAAAGGGAAAAGGAAGGAAGGAAAGATGGGAGGAAGGAAGGAATAAAGAAAGAAGGATGGAATGGAGGAAGAAAAGAAGGAAGGATGCAAGGGAGGGTGATAGGAAGGAAGGAAGTGAGGGAGGACGGATGAGAGGAGGGAAGTAAGGAATGGCGGGAGGGAGGAAAGAAGGATGGAATAGAGGAAGAAAGGAAGGAAGGATGGAAAGGAGGATGATAGGAAGGAAGGAAGGAAGGAAGGAAGGAAGGAAGGAAGGAAGGAAGGAAGGAAGGAAAGATTGAAGGGAGGAAGAGACGAAGGCAGGAAGATACGAAGGCAGGAGGATGTAAGGAATGGCGGGGGGAGGAAACAAGGAAAAAAGGAAGGATGGAAGGGAGGAAGTTAGGAAGGGAGGAAGGAAGGAGGGAAGGAAGGAAGGGTGGAAGGGACGATGATAGGAAGGAAGGAAGGTAGGGAGGGATGAAGGAAGAAAGGATGGGAGGAAGAATGTAAAGAAGGGCAGGACGGATGAAGGAAGGAAGGAAAGATGGAGGGAATGGTGGAAGAAAGGATGGAAGGGAGGAAGGAACGGATTGAAGGGAGGAAGATAGGAAGGAAGGAAGGTTGGTCTGGTTGGATGAAGGAAGGAAGGATGGAAGAGAGGAAGGAACTAGGGAAGGGAGGAAGGAAGGAAGTTAGGAAGGAAGGAAGGATTTAAGGAATTGCGGGAGGGAGAAAGGAAGGAATGATGGAAGGGACGATGATAGGAAGGAAGGGAGGGAGGAAGGAAGAAAGGATGGGAAGAAGAATGTAAAGAAGGGCAGGACGGATGAAGGAAGGAAGGAAAGATGGAGGGAATGGAGGAAGAAAGGAAGGGAGGAATGAAGGATTGAAGCGAGGAAGATAGGAAGGAAGGAAGGTTGGTCTGGTTGGATGAAGGAAGGAAGGAAGGGTAGAAGGATGTAAGGAATGGCGGGTGGGAGAAAGGAAGGAATGATAGAAGGGGAAGATGATAGGAAGGAAGGAAGGTAGGGAGGGAGTAAGGAAGAAAGGATGGGAGGAAGAATGTAAAGAAGGGCGGGAGGGAAGAAGGAAGGAAGGAAAGACGGATGCAATGGAGGAAGAAAGGAAGGAAGGATGGAACGGAGGATGATAAGAAGGAAGGGAGGTAAGGTGGAAGAAACGAAGGAAGGATTGAAGGGAGGAAGATAGGAAGGCAGGAATGAAGAAAAAAAGGAATGATGGGAGGAAGGATGTAAGGAATGGCGGGGGGTGGAAAGAAGGTAAGAAGGAAAGAAGGATGGAATGGGGGAAGAAAGGATGGAAGGTAGGATGATAGGAAGTAATGAAGGGAGAAAGGGTGTGAGGGAGAAAGAAAGGAAGGACTGAAGGGAGTAAGATAGGAAGGAAGGAAGGAAGGAAGGAAGGAAGGAAGGAAGGAAGGAAGGAAGGAAGGATGGGTGGAAGTATGTAAGCAAGGACAGGAGGGAGGAAGTAAGGAAGGAAAGAATGAACGAACGAATTTGACGAAATCAGTTGAATCAGAATGCAGAAACAAAAGCTAATAAACTCACAGGAAAAAAGGAATGAAGGAAGGAAGGAAGGAAAGAAGGAAGGAAATGCAAAAGGGGGGGATGGGTGGGAAGGAAAGCTGACAATTAAAGTAAAAAAAGTGAGAATAAAAGAAAAGCAAGATGGTAGAAAGGAAGAAAAGTAAAAAAAGGAAACGGAGAAAGTATGATAAAATGGTTGCATCAGAAAACAGAAGTGGAAGCAAAGAAATTGAAAAAGAAAGAAAGAAAGAAAGAAAGAAAGAAAGAAAAAAGAAAGAAAGAAAGAAAAAAAAAAAAAAAAAGGAGAAAGAGGAAAAGAAAAATGATATAATTGAAGAAAGAAAAAGAAAGAAAAAAAAATGAAAGAAACAAACAAACAAACAAACAAAGAAGAAAGACAAAGAAAAAAGGGAGGAAATATAAAGGAAGGCATAGAAAAATAATATACTTACTAGAAAGAAAGAAAGAAAGAAAGAGAAAGAAAGAAAGAAAGAAAGCATGGAAAGGAAAAAATGATAGGACGGTTTCAAAGAAAGAAAGAAAAGAAAAAGAAAGAAGGAAAGAAAAAGAAAAGAAAATATTGTGCAAAAGAAAGGCTAAGAAACAAACAAACAAAGAAAGAAAAAGAAAGAAAGAAAGAAAAAGAAAGAAAGGAAAAGGAGAACTAAAGAAAGGAAAGGAGACATATGAGGAAAAATAGAAGAAAAATGATATACTTATTGAAGAAAGAAAGGAAAGAAAAGAAAGAATGAAAGAAAGAAAGAAAACAAACAAACAAACAAAGAAGAAAGACAGAAAGAAAGAAGGAGGAACTATATAAGGAAGGGCATAGAAAAAATAATATATTACTGAAGAAAGAAAGAAAGAAAGAAAGAAAGAAAGAAAGAAAGAAAGAAAGAAAGAAAGAAAATATTGTGGAAAGGTTTCTAAGAAAAAAGAAAGTTTCAAAAAAAAAGAAAGAAAGAAAAAAAAAGAAAGAAAGAAAATATTGTGCAAA
>CAHIKZ030004539.1:1220000-1340000 GCA_903632075.3 Acanthosepion pharaonis
GAAAAGACAGAGGGAAGCCACATCACGTCTAAGAGTGTTATGAACGTTTCGACCTTCTTCAGGTGTCTATAACGGAACAGTAGCCTAGTGGTTCGTGAATTGGTTGACATAATAATCACTAGTTCAGTCCCTCAGTCTCTCTTGTGTGATCCTAGAAAAAAATAAAAGCTTCTTTTGAATATGTCGTTTTGTTCCTAATATGAAAAAGAATGTACACATTCGCTAGTTTTCCCAATGGGAATAGGTAAATTACAGAAATATCATTATCCTGGTCGCAAAAGCAAAGTTTGAAGGAAATATTAACCATTTTTCATACTTTCAAGTCGTAAACAAATAGAAAATTGCAGTTGCAACCTAAGGACGAAAAAAAATCACGTTACACAGTAATAATTAAATTCTCCACACGTTACCTGACTATAAATTATTAACAACCTCGTCTCTTTTTATCGATTCACTCTTTTACTCTCCTCTTACTGCCACTTCTCTTTACTTCCAACCCTTCCTCCTCTTTTGCGTTTACTCTTACCCCCGACTTTCAATATAACACGCCTCTCTCTCTCTCTCTCTCTCTCTCTATATATATATATATATATATATATATATATATATATGTAAGCAAATATATGGTTATAGATCCGACAGTATGAAGAAAAATATACTGAAAAAAACAAACAAAAATCCTAATATGCGATTATGCTGTTTTAATGTTTAATGTCAACGTCGTACGTTTCGGTCTAATAGACCATCTTCAGGACATATTCATAAAACATAATTAACATAGACCATATACAATTCAACATGAAAAAGACGATGGACATAAAAGCAATACCAATCCAAACAGATAACTGAAATCTTTTATAAGACCAGCGTTCCGTTTAAATATGATCACGTCGTCGTCACGTGGGTGATGTTGGGAAAATGGTGAACACTAGACCTGGCAAGATTAATGCTCGACAAACGTACATATAAGTTTTAGATAAAAAATAAAATTCTTTTCGTTTTTCATTCAAAATACTCAAATTTAAACCATATTTTAAATCAATTAATTTATAATATTAATGCTCTGTAAATTTACATTGAGCACTATTTTGTAAAAATAAAAATATCTATAAGAACACCGGATTTTATATCTTACTGTTCTTTCTTTATATATATATATATAAGATTGTAAGAATTATTTTGAAGATAATAATGATTTACAGATACAAGTACAACTAGTTAACGCATAGCTGGGGGAAAGTGGTTGTCCCATAGCTTTCCCAAGAATATTAGGGAATGTAGCGAACTCGACTGGAAATGGAACTCAGTTCTCCGATTTCCAATGTTATCCATTACACCACCCGCACATCCAAGCTTACAGCTCCTGATACTTCGAAGCGGTGGTTCTGACCAAGCCCGTCGTTGCTTAACTTCTGAATTTTTATCTCTCCTAGATATTCTCATCATATGACTACTTGCCTCTTTTCCGTCCTTACAATAACGTCATTCATTAACGCTCTATCTTAAGTGGCTCTTGAGCCCTTTATTGGGTGATCAGTAATATCAGGAAAAGAGATAAGCTTTTTAGATATTCATGTTTATACAGTGTTGGCTTGTATGAGTTTATTTGCATACAGTTGTACACTTGCCAGGGGATCAAGTAAATGTCGAAAGCAGTCCGATCTTAATATAAATAAAATAAAATTAAATAAAAATTAAATTAAATAAAAATTAAATTAAATAAAATTAAAATTAAATAAAAATAATCTTAGATCTTCAGTTTTGGGCAGCGAACTTTCAACACAGTAATAAAATTGAGATTTTTCTAACAATTACTTCACAAAACAGGTAGCTTAATATTTGCAAAGTTTAGTTTAAGCTGACACAAGGCCATGAATATGATGCACTCAGTGAATATCAAACTCGTTACTTAATAGTAATGATTTCTCTTGTTGGCTTGTTGGCCATCATTTCGCAACGAGATAGTCTTAGATATTTATGTATACGTTTATCAGCGGCCATTTCTTTTTTTCTGTATAACGTTGCTTTTTAGATAAAAATGGACGGTTTAGATCTATTTTTACAGCATCTTATTATTTATGTGAGAATAATGAATCATTTTTTTGGCCCCCAAAAAAAATAATCTTCTTTGTGAAGGAGGGAGATATCTATCTCGTAAATAAAAGATGATAGCTCGATTCGGGCATTTTCATTTTTAATTTTATCGATTGGCTAGATTTTTTTTTTTTTTTTTTTTTACAGTTTGATTTTTAAAGTTCTTAGTTTCGTATTATTTATTTCATTCGTTTCGTATTTTTATTTACTTTTAGTGTTTCTATCATACGTGCAATTGTTCCTTTTTATTTCGTTCTTCGATTTTTTTCTTCCTTTAGCTTCCCTGTATTTTGCTATATTCTTCTTCACACCTATTCCTTTTTAACATTGGGCTTACCTTCCATTACTAAACATTTTCTTTCATTTTCTTTTAACAGTCTCCTCTCGGCTTTATTTTTTCGTTTCATATTACCATATTTGTTCTGTTCGTTGTCTCAGATAGATTAATACGCCAGTCAAATGCTTACAGGTTTATTTTATTTTATTTATATGTTCTTACACTTCTTTTGTCTTTTAATCAACCCACCCTAAGCAAGGCGATAATGCCACTAAGACGCAAGTGTCTACTGGAAGTGAAAGAGAATGAGAAGAATTAATAGGAAAAAAAACGGAAATAAAATCCTAAACACTCAACAAATGTTAAAACCTCTACTCTTGTTCAAAACACTGGGGAAGGAGTGTGAACCGGGCGGTGGAAGAACCTATCTCAGGCTATTGAAGGAAAAAAATAAAAATTAAGGGTTTAGGTGGCAAAAGTTGAGTCGAAGTAGACGTTAGAAGTAAAGGAAAACCCAATCGTCAACAAGAAATTAGAGATAAACCTCTACCCCCTGTTTGGGGGAGGAGTGGAACGGGTGGAAGGCGAAATTTTCTCCTATTGATGGGAAAAATAAATAACAAATGAAAAGTTTAAGCGGAGACGTTAGAAGTGTAGATTTGAAGTAGACCTTAGAAGAAACGGAAAACTCAAGAACAGGATTTAGATAAACCTGCATTCCTGTTCAAAAGTGAGGAGGAGTGTGAAAAACGGGAAAAAATAAATAACAAATGAAATTTCGGAGTTTAAGCTGAGACGTTAGAAGTGTAGATTTGAAGTAGACCTTAGAAGAAACGGAAAACTCAATCCTGAACAGGATTTAAGAGATAAACCTGCATTCCTGTTCAAAAGACTGGGGAGGAGTGTGAACCGGGTGGTAGGCGAACCTATTTTCTCCTATTGACGGGAAAAAATAAATAACAAATGAAATTTCGGAGTTTAAGCTGAGACGTTAGAAGTGTAGATTTGAAGTAGACCTTAGAAGAAACGGAAAACTCAATCCTGAACAGGATTTAAGAGATAAACCTGCATTCCTGTTCAAAAGACTGGGAGGAGTGTCGGTTGGTAGGCGAACCTATTTTCTCCTATTGACGGGAAAAATAAATAACAAAATGAAATTTCGGAGTTTAAGCGGAGACGTAACCTTAGAAGGAACGGAAACTCAATCCTGAACAGGATTTAAAGATAAACCTGCATTCCTTTCAAAAGACTGGGGAGGAGTGTGAACCATAGGCGAACCTATTTTTCCTATTGAACGGAGTTTAAGCGGAGACGTTAGAAATGTAGACGGAAAACTCAATCCTGAACAGGATTTAAGAGATAAACCTGCATTCCTGTTCAAAAGACTGGGGAGGAGTGTGAACCGGGTGGTAGGCGAACCTATCTACTCTTATTTACATTCAGTATTTATTTTTTCTCATAACACAATCTCTTGCCTTTTTCTACCTTTTCCTCGCAGGTAATAATTCGCTTTTCATACTCACCCCCCGTCTCTCTCTCTCTCTCTCTCTCTCTCTCTCTCTCTCTCTCACACACACACACACTTTCTCTCCCAATTCTTTAATTTCCTCTTTCTTTAATTTCTCTCGCTTTTTTTATCAACTTCTCTAGGCTTAAGGCCTTATCACGTTTGAACCCTGGTTCCAATTACTGAAGGTAAGCCACGTCGATCCAGTTCCGATTTTTTTTTTTTTTTACTACACTGCAATTACGATTCGTTGAACAGTTCATTCAGTTACGTGACATGCGTGACACAAGCTTAGGCGATCATGTATCTTTCGATACATGACTGACGAGACAGATTTTTTTTCATCCAAGGCTATAAAACCCGGTCTCTCCTGCTATTTTACCCATAGCTTGGGGGAGAAGAAGAGGATTCATACTTTTCCCAACGGTAATAGCACCAAAGGGAATGTAATGGATTCGACTGGAATTCGAACTCGGCTCTCCGATTCCTCAATCCGTGCCGCTATCCATTACTCCTCCCAGTTTGTTAGTGTTGTTATTTTCCCCTGAGTGCTTCATTATCGTTACCTTGTGCCAAACCGAGCTAAGCTTGTTAAATTAACATCCATATAGACAAAGAAAAATAAACAGACGTCTACATCGTGTAAGGATGTGCGGCTGGCGTAACTGCTGAAAGCAACGAAATTGAAATCAGTGAACCGGGTTCAAGTTTTGGCGAAGTCTCTTACGTTCCATTCTCATTATGACATGAAGCTGAGCGGTTATAGTCGATAAATTATTTTTTTTTTTTAAATATTAAAGCTATTTAAAGTTAACGCATACCAAGACGATGAAAAGCGGATATTTTTGTTGAGTTCCGAAAATCGCCATTCGCTTCTCAAACACCCTTGGCAGTCAATTTAGGAGAAGGAATCCAGAAACCTCGAGAATTAAACAAAAAAATAACTCTTATATTTGTAAAAATGCTTTTGTTTCCACTGAAGTTGAAAAAAAAAAAGAATAAAAACTATAATTTATTGTTAAAACAGATATATTTCGGAAAGTTAAAAGAAAAAAAATCTATCAGCAAAAGAAGAATATTTAACTATTTTTTTTATTTCTGCATCCCGAGCGACGGATCCTGGCTCAATCGCGGACCTGATCAAATTAACGGTTGAAAACGTATCCGCACAAGTAGCATCCCAAATCAACGACTTCCCCATTTTAAAAGTAATGCCATCCGTCCACTTTCCATCACCACGGTCGAGGCCTTACAGGTTCGATTTGGGAAGGGAAGCCAGCTGCATCCAGACCTCTTCTGATGATGTCGTTTAGTGCTGCATGCCTTGGAAAGCGGCCTCCGACGACAGGAGAGAGGATGTAAACCAAACTCATCAATGGAAGCTCTACATCTGCATCTTTGACGCTCATATAATTTGAGCCAAAGACGGATCGCGACCCGAGTGCACTTATCATCTAGAAGGTTACCGCTAGATGAAGAGGGCACTGCCATTGAGCCAGGCGCCACTATTCGGTTGTGAAGCAGATAGTAGATAGGCGAGGCGGATGCTGATCCAGAGAGAGGCTCAAATTTGTAAAAATGGCTACGGATTTTATTTTATCCCAGCTTTTTTTTTTGTTTTGATGTGTCTAGTGGGATATTTGTGTCTAGTGGGATATTTGTTTGAATTAAAAAGAATCAAAACTTGTAATTCTAATGGATAATTTATTGTTAAAACAGCTATATATTTCGGAAAACTTTTTACAATCGTTGATCACTCTTGAGAAATAAATGAAACAGTGACTAATTTACATTGTATATGTTATAAATTCAAATTAACAAAAAAAAAATTGATCGAATTGAGTTCACGAGACACATGCGTAATTTGAAAGCGTGATAATTGCTTAAAGAAAAAAAGAAATTACATTTTCAAACCAGAGTAAAAAGGAAATACTCCTTCGTATTTTCCGTGAAAGTCGGGAAGTCCATACCGGGTAGATCGATTCTTTTACATTTTCGGTATTTGCTATTATCATTCGTTCAGCTACCCGTCTTTGGTTAAATTTGTGTTGGTTGGTCAATTTTATTTCAGGTTGGTCAAATTCTATTTCGTGACCTTCTTTGATGGGGTCAAATGCAATTGTTGATGACTTCTCTTAAGTTTTTTCGGTAGGTTTTATTTTTTTTATTGCCTTAGTACAAAGACGCCGATCTTTGTCTTCTTTCTTTTAATGATTCACTCCACTGTCTTTTCAAAGAAGTTATGGCAATACACAGATAATAAAGAAAAAGAAGCCGTGGAGAACCATGATTATCTATATTTAAAGATATATAGCAATTACCAAAAAAAATAAAGAATTAAGATTATTCCAAGTTAACCAATAAACAGGCAATGAAAAGCGGGCGTCAGTGTTCAGCCTAGAAAATCAGTATTCCCTTCTCGAACAACCTTTCGGTAAGCCGGGAAGCTTCATCAGTGATATTTATTCCTTGTGTCATTCGGTGTTTCAGGCCTCTTAAATGCAGACCCCTTCACCCAGGTGACCCAAATGCTATGAAATATCAATCCTCATATTTGTTCATGAATGCTGGACAGATGAAGAGAAGACTCGAGATGTGTTTCTACAATAGCAGGCTTCGAATAACACGGACGTTCTAATACCCTTGGGAAAAGTATGAATCCTCTTCTTCTCCCCCCAGCTATGGATAAATAGCAGGGCATACCGGCTTGTATAGCCTTGGATGGAAACTGGTCTACCGCAGAAAGAAATGGCAACCTACTACGGGAAAAAATCTGCCTCGTCAGTCATGTATCGAAAGATACATGATCGCCTAAGCGTGTATCACGCATGGCATATAACTCACTAGGAGGCACGGATTGAGGAATCGGAGAGCCGAGTTCGAATTCCAGTCAAATCCATTTACATTCGCTTACGTGCTAATTCGCTTGGGAAAGATACAAATCCTCTTCTTCTCCACCAGCAGGACGGACCTGGTTTTATAACCTAGGATGGCAACTGGTCCACCGCAGAAAGAAATGGCAACCTGCTACGGGGAAAAACTGCCTCGTCAGTCATGTATCGAAAGATACATGATCACCTAAGCGTGTATCACGCATGGCACATAACTGACTAGGAGGCACGGATTGGGGAATCGGAGAGCCGAGTTCGAATTCTAATCGTATCCATTACATTCACTTGCGTGCTTATACCGTTGGGAAAAGTATGCATCCTCTTCTCCCCCCTCCCCCGCCCCAGCAGGACATACCGGGTTCTATAGCCTTGGATGGCAATTGGTCTACCGCAGAAAGGAATGACAACTTACTGCGGGAAAAAAATCTGCCTCTTCAGTCATGTATCGAAAGATACATGATCGGCTAAACGTGTATCACGCATGGCACAGAACTGACTGATCTGGTAACGTGCTCTAAACAAGAGATCCTCAACGTGTGCCCTTCGTGGGCCTAAGGAATTCTTTTAAAGGCCCTGGAGGTGCAGGTTGAAAAGAGAAATGACTTACGCCTGAAAGTGAGATGAAGGTTGGAAGTTCAGCTTGACATTCCGATAAATAGAATTCAGAAGTCATGTAGCCGTTAAGTCAGGATTTAGATTTTGTACTACATTATGCAAATAAAATATATTTCCTGTTACATGGAATTTGTATCTCTGCTTATGTGGGCATGAAATCCGTTTAACACCAAAAATCGGCCACAAGAAAGAAAAGGTTGAGAAACACTGCAGCTGCACTAAAAAAGGAGCAATGTCAGGGGTAAACGCTCATGACTGTGGTAAATATTGAGAGAGAGAGAGAGAGAGAGAGAGAGAGAGCCTGTCAATTACTTTTATTTATTCGTTCATTTATCTTTTTTTATTTTGAAATTCATCTTTTAAAAAAAAAAAACTATACGGCGTTTTGTGCTGTGTTGATTCTAGCCATGAACATCTCCACTCCAACCCGACATACACACTAAATCTTTCAACCTGTTTTACATTTTGCCAATAGGGGATGAGGACAGTAAATAGATACTACCTCTGAGAAATCGACCAGAATTTTATTGATTCGTGGTTACATCGATAGAAATGAACAAAAGATGAAACAATTCTTTGATGTTGTTTAAAGATTTTTTTTTTTTCGATTTCCCGAAAATTTATCTAACTTTTTTTTTCCACAGGTATTCAAATTAAAACTAACAAACAAATAATACTTCCTTAAAGTTAGTTTGTAATGTCTTTATATATTTATTTTTCAGCATCGATTTGTTTTATTAGAACGAGCGTTTTTTGTTTCTTATCATTTTTTTTTTTTTTCACTGAGTCTCGAAATTTTTATTCCACCTAAACAAATTCCTTTGGCCACTGCGTGATACTGCGAGACAACACGAGATTTGACGCCATATTTATTCGATAAACTTCGTATTCACTCTCTAACGAAGCTAAACAGTTCACAAGGTTCGCTATATTCAACTGCGACGAATTAAAAGTTCCCGAAAGTTTACCCTGGTTGACACTAACTTCAAAAGAGATATATCTCCGGTGTATCGATTAAGTACAAAATGATTGCCTCGTCTTAACGTTGAATTGTGTTATCACAAAGTTTCAAGCGCATGGCTGTTGCTAGCCTACAGAAGAGCAACATATTAGCCTCAGAGTTTCAACTGACATGAAGTGGAATGATTATATTGAATAAATTGACTGACAACTCCTTTCGTCAGAATCTTTCTTGTACATTTATAAATCTACCATTCGTCCGTGCATTGAATACTGCTGCCATATCTGATCTGGTGTTCCTGCTGCGTATCTCGAGATTCTAGACAAAATACAAAGAAGTGTCGGTAATGTCATCGGTCCTGGCATGGCATCTCCACTCCAGTCACTCCCCACCGCCGTGGCTTCCCTGTGTCTTTTCATGGCAGTTATTCAAATCAGCTGTCATCTTTGGTACCTCCACCGAATGCATTTAATCCTAGTACTAGATTGGCAATATATATATATATATTCTAGCGATGGATGTCGCCAATAATCGCATTGATACTTCTGATTAATTCTATGTGTGATTATTCTTTGTATGTAAATCATATGCTGCCTAATGTTTTATGTTTATATATATATATATATATATATATATATATATATAGTCGACTCTCCCGTCGATTTCGACGTATGAGGGTCAAGCAGATCAGTTCCTAGGAAACCGAGAGCCCGACAACAGCACATGAGATTTGATTATAATGGTGAAGGTTTTGTGCAGGACCATTCACACTTTATGAAGGACCGAATACAGAGACCTGGTGCACTGTGTACCACAAGGTCCCCAAATGACCTTCCGCAGGTTTTGAATTCAGAGTTGACCTTCTCCTAGACTAGTTGCCATCCAAGGCTATAAATCCAGTCTGTCCTGCTATTTTACCCATAGCTGGAGGCAGAAGAAGAAGGATTCATACCTGTCCCAAGCACGGTAGGAGGCACGGTGGAGTAATGGATAGCGGCTTGGATTGAGGAATCGCAGAGCCGAGTTCGAATTCCAGTTGAATCCATTACATTCACTTACGTATTAATATATATATATATATATATATATATATATATATATATATATATTTCTAATAATCTTTTTATTTTTATTTTTTAATGCAACATATTTTTATTACTATAGTCGTTATTTTAAGTGAATATCTGTATTTGGGTAGGTACTCTGCGTTTTGTTTTAAACAGTATTTCTCGACGTTTCGGATACGAAACTGAGCAAATATGCATTTCAATAAAACCTGTACGACTCAATAGAACCGTACTTGATTGAGAAGCTCTTCGTGGCCGAGCAGTTAAAGCACGACGGATCAGACAATGATTTCTTCTGCAAAGAGGTACGCTAGTCTCAATCCTACCCCATCTACCGTTTATTTAATAAGTTTTCTCAACTGTGTAGTCCGATCGGTGAAATAAATAGAGTTCAAAATCAAAAACGGGGCGTCTACCCAAATACGACTATTCACTAAAGTAACGTTTGAAGTAATAATAATAATATATATATATATATATATATATATATATATATATATATATATATATATATATAAAGAATTATAAATACGCTTGGAAAATCACTTTCGTGGTGTAATAGTTAGAAAGATTGTCTTGCTAAATCAGTTACGACTGAGTATTGAATTCGATCCTCTCTGGGTGCCCCATACTTTTGGCCTTGTGTCATATCTAAGCCGAGCTTAGAAAATCAGTATATATATATATATATATATATATATATATATATATATATATATATATACCCAAGTAAAAGATTGGCAACATTTGATCTTAACGTTTATTCCAACTTATTTTCAATAAAACAAAATAAATAGAATAACGTGTATTTTTTTTAATTTTTTCATCAGTAATTTTATAATTTTAAACTTAATATAGATTAAATTTAAATTTTTAAAATGAGTAATTTTTAATTTTTAATTTCAAATCTTATAGTTATTTAATATTTAGAATAAATTCTATTTTAGTCTAACCCCAATATTAAAGCATTAAATAATTATTATAACCGAAGTTCGTTGTTAAGTTTTTTGAATTCTCGTAGACTTGTATTTTGATTGGTCAAATTATGTAACAGCGTTTCCCCTAGCGTAGGATGTTTGATTGATTTGATCCTTTTAAAACCCTTTATTCTACATTCAATACCATCACTTGATAATGGCAATTTTTGTAGTGATTTTGTAACTTATTTATGTTATAATTTTCGAATAAGCAATTATTTCGGTTGAGCTCTCTGGGGAAGGGTTTGTAAACAGTGACTATTACGGCCGATATTAGCAAGACTCTTCGGTAAAGCAAATCGAGTCCTGTCGGTCACTGTGTGTTTATCTAAAAATGAATACGCTAAAATTTCACCCCCCCCAATCCCTGCCGTGCGCCGATGGCTTAGTGGTAGAATCTCCAACTGACGCTAATTTAGTCGGGTTTCGATCCTAGGTACCAGACGTCTAGCCACACTGTAGAGCTGTGATACAGCGAAACAGTCTGTCTGTGGATGACATTATATATATATATATATATATATATATATATATATATATATATATTGTTGAAACTTGACTAATGCATGGAATAATAATGCAACACAAAATGTACTTAGGACAAAATGTATTGAAACAAGAAAGTGTACACAATATTTACATATAGTCTTTTGTATATTCCTAGTAAGACCGTTCCTGGAGAATGTGTTGACTGAGTCGCAGTTGGGCAGAGTCTCTGGATTGAATCTCTTGATTCCTCTCCCTCTTCCCGATACCAACCATATTTATATGGTCGGTACTCCACTATGCAAATTAGGTGGATCCTACCACAACATATATATATATATATATAAATGATATCGTACGTTAAGTGTTGTTTTTTTTGTTTTGTTTTGTTTTTTTATTTTATAAAATAGAGTTTGAGGTAATATAACAGAGCTAATTGCGCGGTCTACCGCTGATGTGTTTACAGTCATAACTGAATATGTACATCATGCTCTTGATAATAACGGTAAACTCGTGGCATCCATATAATCTCAAAGGCGTTTGACAGATATTTGGCATGCCGGTCTTCTACGTAATCTTCAAGGTTACGGCACTATAGGTCGATTATTTGCTTTAATCCAATCATCCCTCTCAAATCGCGAAATGAAAGTCCTTCTAAACGGTTTCTCTTCCAATTCCTTCCATACGAACGCAGGAGTTCCCCAAGACTCTATTCTGGACACTATTCTGGATCCTACACAGTTTCTGATCTTCATCAATGATCTCTCTGATGCCATCAGTTCTCAAGTTGGCATATATGCAGACGGCATTACCGTTTACTCCTGCCTCAATAATAAATCAGGCAGCTGCTCTTGAAAATATCTCCAATCAGTGGTTAGCTGGGGCAGTAAATGGCTTGTAAACTTGAATGCCTCCAAAACTAAACAGCTCTCATTTAACCGTCACAGAGAAACTTCTCTACCACCCATCAGCATGGTCGATGTACAACTCCGTGAGAGATTATCTCACAGCGCTTTCTTGGCCTCAGGTTTTCCGATGACTTGAGATGGAACAGCTACATTGAATCAATAGCTGTATCTACTTCAAGGAAATTCGGTTCACTGTATCGTGCAAGTAGTTTTTTTTTTTCGCCAGAGTCCATCTTACACAAATACAGGGTGTCCGTAAAGTTCGTGTGCACTTTAAAAAATTTATAACTTTATTTGTATTTGCGATAGAAATAATTTGTAGAAAAAGGATGAGAAAGAAGTAAATCTATATTTTTTAAGGTTTTATTGAAATTTTATTTAAGTTTCCACATGTCCTCCATCATTAGCAATACAAAGGGTAATACGATTTTACAGTTCACGGAAAACATTTGCCAACTGATTGACAGTAATGCCTGAAATCACGTTAGTTATTTTAGCTATACTTAAAACTAGGTACATTAAACTTTATAACATTTTTCACAAATTATTTCTATCGCAAATACAAATAAAGTTATACATTTTTTTAAAGTGCACACGAACTTTATAGACACCCTGTATGTATTACTTGCTAGCCGTATATTATAGAAGCCGTCTTTGTTTCTTTTTAATACGCCCTAGACATTTGAACTGTTTCTAATGTTAAGTATGATGTATTATTAATCCATGTCCCTGATGTCTAGAAACATTTTCTTCAGTAACCTTTTGTTCCAGTGTTTTCCTTACAATGTTATTAAGCGGACATCACGAGCTTATACGAGCATTATCACAACGAGAGAGATAGGGATAAAACTGCTGAAGGCCACAAGACACAGAAAGTTTTGGAGAGCTATGAACGCAGAAGAACAAGAAGAAGAAGGGGGTGTGCATATATATATATATATATATATATATATATATATATATATATATATATATATATCCTACGTAAGTTAGAAATAATGAGGAGCCCTGATTCAACCCCGAGGTTGTGCAGTTGTGCAAATAATTGGATCGGATATTTAACATTTAATATTAAAATTTAATCAAATGGCAAAGTTCAAAGAGTAAAACCCCTATTTGAGATGTATAAAAGGTTTAATAATAATAATAATAATAATAATAATAATAATAATAAGAAGAAGAAGAAGAAGAAGAAGAAGAAGAAGAAGAAGCAGTAGTAGTAGAACACTACACTAACTGTTGAATATAGACTTCGCTATGAGTGAAATGTCTACTCATAGGAACAGGGGTCGCAAAGTGGGTCGCAAGGCGTAGTGTTGAGTTGTACGCATTGACACACTGTACTACGGTATTCGCTAGGATTGTATTATTAAATCATGTCCTTCTGGTGTTTCAAACTTTTCTTCACGAATCTTTTGTTGCAGTGTTTTCCTTCCAATATTACTAACCAGAAACGACGAGCTTATACGAGGTGAAAACATGGAGACATTTGTGTGAAGATATGGATGAACGAAAGGCGGGAACTTTAGTAAAGAGCATTTGTAATGAAGAAGGAGGAGGAGGAGGGCGAGGATGAGAAGAAGAAGGATGAGGATAAGAAGAAAAAGAAGGATGAGGATGAGAAGAAGAAGTAGGCGGAGGATGAGGACGAGAAGAAGAAAAAGAAGAAGAATAAGAAGAAGAAGGACGAGGAGGATGAGTAGAAGAAGAAGAAGAAGCAGGAGGAGGATGAGAAGTAGAAGAAGAAGAAGAAGAAGAAGAAGGAGGAGGAGGAGAAGTAGAAAAAGGAGAAGAACGAGGAGGAGGAGGTGGAGAAGAAGAAGAAGGAGGAGGAGGAGGAGAAGTAGGAAAAGGAGAAGAACGAGGAGGAGGAGGTGGAGAAGAAGAAGAAGAAGAAGAAGAAGAAGGAGGAGGAGGAGGAGAAGTAGAAAAAGGAGAAGAACGAGGAGGAGGAGGTGGAGAAGAAGAAGAAGAAGAAGAAGAAGAAGAAGAAGAAGGAGGAGGAGGAGGAGGAGAAGTAGAAAAAGGAGAAGAACGAGGAGGAGGAGGTGGAGAAGAAGAAGAAGAAGAAGAAGCAGGAGGAAGATGAGAAGTAGAAAAAGGAAAAGAACGAGAAGAAGAAGAAGAAAAAGAAGGATGAGGATGAGAAGAAGAAAAAGAAGACGAAGAAGATAAAGCAGAAGAAGAAGAAGAAGAAGCAGAAGAAGAAGAAGAAGAAAAAGAAGAAGAAGAAGAAGAAAAAGAAGACGAAGAAGAAGAAGAAGGATGAGGATGAGAAGAAGAAAAAGAAGACGAAGAAGAAAAAGCAGAAGAAGAAGAAGAAGAAGAAGCAGAAGAAGAAGAAGAAGAAGGATGAGGGTGAGAAGAAGAAGATATATTCTCACCTATCATAAAAATAAAAAAAAGATATTTTTAATCTCCTGGGCCAAGTGAAACAGTTTGGAAGATTTACGAAGGATTTACTGATAGCAAAACTGCACGCAAACAGCCAGCAATGAAACACAATAGATAATCGGTGGATGGATCTTTGATGTTCGTTGGAAACCGCTCGCCTCATCCAAAGGTGTGAACTGAAAGTTAATGGACAGGTGGGTTCTGAGGACTTGAAATAAAATAGGTGAGAGCTCAATGACACATCGCTTTTCAAAAAGTAGCCAAACGCGGGTTCCACAGTTAAGAAAAAGGCATTTAAGTTTTACTTGTTATTCACTAAGTTTGGTTTACATTTGGAAAAAGATCTCATAAGCAGTAGAGCACCTAGTGAGGATCGAACTAACTACTAATTGTCAAGCAGATACGCTCGCGGGCAATTAACATATTTACGGTAATTAGATACTGAAAAGAAAGAAAGAAAGAAAGAAAGAAAGAAAGAAGCAGAATAAGATAGATAGATAGATAGATAGATAGATAGATAGATAGATAGATAGATAGATAGATCTAACAAAAGATAGACAAACTGAAAACAAAATAGAAGAAAAAGAATAAAATAGATGGAAAGATTAAAGTATTATGAAAGAAAGAAAGAAAGAAAGAAGGTATTACTAAGAAAGAAAGAAAGAATGAAAGAAAGAAAGAAAAAAGAAAGATGGGATTATTGAGAAAGAAAGAAAGAAAGAAAGAAAGAAAGAAAGAAAGAAAGGAAGAAATGACTCCTAAGTTCATATGTAGATAAAAAGAAGCGCTTATTAAGGAGAAAAAAATCAGATAAAAACAAGAAGTCATCTTTTATGTGCCGTGTCCTTTCAGGTCGTAGGCGATTATGGCTCTCCACTACTTTCTATCCCTTGTAGTTCTCAATAACTTCTCCCAGATCCATTTGCTTAAGCCCTCTAAGTATGTCAGGCGTTGCATTCCCTTCTCCCTCTTTCCCACGTCCTTCTGCATTTGTTGAAAGAGCAATACAAATACAGAAGAATATACACCTGTGTGTTTTATAGACTACCTTCGACGAAGAACACCCAAAAAATCTGTTGGAATTACTCAGCCATCTTGACATACGCGGCAAAGATATTAGAATAATCCAAAAACCTCTACTGGTAGCAGCAAATCGCCTGCATAACGATAAAAAAAATGAGTTCAACAGATATACAAATATAGAAAGGGGCGTAAAGCAAGGATATGTCTTCTCACCGGACTTATACCGCGAGGCAATTCTGAAATTCCACCTTAACAATCAGCCTATTAAGCCACATAACAAAACTCTGTATTCGTGCAGTAGAATTCAGGCCGGACAAGAACAATGTGGGTTCATTAAGGACACCAGAGCAATGAATGCAATATTCATGCTCAGAATCTTATCAGAAAGAGCAATAAAAAGGCGGAAGTATGTACACCTATGTTTTATAGCCTACGCAAAGGTGTTCGACAAAGAACAACCCAAAGATCTGTTGGAATTGTTCAGGAAAGACATTAGAACAATCAAAAATTACTAGTGTGTGACAGAGAGAGTCTGGAAAACACAATATATATATATATATATATATATATATATATATATATATATATATATATATATATATATATTAGTGAAATTGAAATAGAGCATTTCCTTTACTGATGGGAAATCTGATGTAGGGCATAAGTTGTACCCATTGAATCTGGGTCATCAGAGGACAATGGAAATGGTCGAAATCATTTTTATCGATTAAAAATTGAAAGAGAGCTAAATAAGCTAGAAGGAACTTTGGAATTCCCATGATTTTGGTTGAAGCAGCCAGAACCCCGTGATAATCGCGTGCGAAGTAGTAGGGCCGAGGGTCAGTCATAACCAGCCGGATTTATCTATATAAACGCGTAGTTATGCTGAAAAACACAGACGGGCGAATGTGCAGACGGAAGAGAGTGACGGAAGAGATAGACGGAAGAGGGAGACAGAAGAGAATTGGCCCGGACAAGAGTTGGGCTAGAGACAGAGAAGAGTCGAGTTAGAGACTCAAGAAGGAGAGAACGTGACATCAGATATTGGAACGAAGCGTCCGCTAACATGTACTGTTGATATAAGTACCGCTGCTTCTGCTATCACGAATATTACCACTACTGTTACTGCTGCTAAGGATGAACGCCACTATAAACTTTAAGCTACGCACAAAAAGCTTATTCCCCCATCGCAACAGCCGTATATCGTTCTGAGACGATTTAACAAGTTAATCACAACACACTCTCTCTCTCTCTGTCCAGAATCCAGTTTATGCATTTTTACGTCAATTACTTTTCTTTTCTGTAACCCGTATCTTTTCTATACTATTCTATATACTGCTTTTCTATACTATACTATATACTGCTATATAAAAGACATTAACAATTCACTCGTTGAATAGCTGTTTGTCCGGCTTTCTGCAGATATTATTATTATTATTTTATTTTTTTTGCTGCATTCTAAATTTCTTAGCGCAGACTCTCCAGTCGTGTCTACATCTTCAGTCGACCGTAAATGGATGAACATCACGCCTGCTTTCTGGATCAAACCAAACACAACGTGGGCAGGAAGCAGGATTAAATCAGTGAACCGGTCGAATAATCTACGGATTCTCAGGGGATCTACGGTCACTCCCTTAAGTTCGGTTAGGACCGAGTAGACACCTCAACCCAGAGAGTAAGACGTCGTAGGTTGATGGGCTGTGTCGAAAGTGTTAGAAGTGTCAGCAAACCGCCTGCATAAACATAACAAAAAAGAGTTCAGCAGATATCCAAAATAGAAAGGGACATAAGGCAAGGAGTTGTCTTCTCACCGGACTTATTCAACCTATACAGCGAGGCAATTCTGAGAGAACTGGAAATCCTACCAGAAACAAGGAGTCAGTGTGTCAGTTATGTGCAATGAAGGATACAAGCTTAAGCGATTATGTATCTTTCGATACATGAATGATGAAGCAGATTTTTTTCCCACAGTAGGTTGCTATTTCTGTCTGCGGTGGACCAGTTGCCACCCAAGGCTATAGAACCTGGTCTGTACTGCTATTTACCCATAGATAGGGGAAGAAGAAGAAGATGATTCATACCTTTCTGAGGGTAAATGAATGTAATGGATTACGACTGGAATTCGAACTCGGCTCTCCGATTCGTCAATCCAAGCCACTATCTATTACTCCATCGTACCTCCTAAAAGTCTGTCATCTGCCATGCGTGATACACGCTTAGATGATCATGTATCTTTCGGTACATGACTGACGACTCCCGCAGTAGGTTGCCATTTCTTTCTCCAGTTAACCAGATGTCATCCAAGGCTATAGTCCTGAGGTGGGGAGAAGAAGAGGATTCATACCTTTTCCCAAGGGTATTAGCACGTAAATGAATGTAATGGATTTGAAGGAATTCGAACTCGGCTCTCCGATTCCTCAATCCGTGCCTCCTAGTCAGTTATGTGCCATGAGTGATACACGCTTAGGCGATCATATATCTTTCGATACATGACTGACGAGGCTGAATTTTTGTCCGTAGTAGATTGACATTTCTGTTTGCGGTAGACTAGTTGCCATCCAGAGCTATAGAACCCGGTCTGTCCTGCTATTTACCATACATGGGGGAGAAGAAGAGAATTCATACTTTTTCCCAAGGTTATTAGCACATAAGTGAATGTAATGGATTTGACTGGAATTCGAACTCGGCTCTCCGATTCCTCAATCCGTGCCTCCTAGTCAGTTATGTGCCATACCTCCTAGTCAGTTATGTGCCACTTTGAGGCGATCATGTATCTCTCGATACATGACTGACGAGGCAGATTTTTTCCCGCAGCAGGTTGCCATTTCTTTCTACGGTAGACCAGTTGCCATCTACGGCTATAGAACCTGGCCTGTCCTGCTATTTGCCCATAGCTTGGCGATGGGAGAAGAAGAGGATTCATACCTTTCCCAAGGGTATTAGCACGTAAGTGAATGTAATGGA
The DNA here is from genome assembly GCA_903632075.3 of Acanthosepion pharaonis. Lineage (NCBI taxonomy): Eukaryota > Metazoa > Mollusca > Cephalopoda > Sepiida > Sepiidae > Acanthosepion > Acanthosepion pharaonis. The sequence goes on from CAHIKZ030004539.1 coordinate 1,238,165, forward strand.
TTCGACTGGAATTCGAACTCGGCTCTCCGATTCGTCAATTCAAGCCGCTATCTATAACTCCACCGTACGTCCGAAACAAAGAGTATTAAAGTGTATTAAAATTCAGCTTGCTATACTCTCTACTTTCGGGCGGAGAAGAACTCAAACGAGGCTATGACTTTGGACAGAGTCTCGCCTGGGGAAAAGTAGACAGCTACCCGACTCCGTGTATGCAGAGTTGACGGGGAAATTTTGCCCGAGCTTACGCGCTCGGAAAACCCGAGGAAAAAAAAAACCCGCCTTGTGCCAGTCATATCCGGCCTTGTGGAGAGCTAGGGTAAATAATAGCGAGTATTGAAATAATTCTAAAATAAAATCGTTGAAAAATAAGAAGACGAAAGAAAGCTGGAATCGAGAAAATAAAAATTAAAGAATGAGAAAAGCAAAGAACAAAAAAGGAAGGTTTAAAAAGAAATTTTTTAGAAAGTTGGTATCGAATAAAAAATGGAAAATGGAATAAAAAAAAAATAAATCAATTTTTATTTCTTCCCATTTAGACTTTCATTATTTGCTCTCGCCTCAAAATTTCACTTCAAAATTTAGGCTTTGTAAACAATGGTAGCGGTTGATGAACAAATCGGTCCATAATACACTAAAATAAGGGAGGAGGAAGGCAAGAGAATAAACAATAAGAAAGAAAGAAAGAAAGAAAGAAAGAATATAAAGACTGAAAAAAGAAAAAAAAAAAGAAATACTGAAAAAAGAAAGAAACTAGAAAACGAAAAAACAAGCAAACAGGAACATAAAAGAAAAAGCAAAGAAAGAAAGAAAGAAAGAAAGAAAGAAAGAAAGAAAGAAAGAATATAAAGACTAAAAGAAAGAAAGAAAGAAAGAAAGAAAGAAAGAAAGAAACAAACAAACAAACAAACAAACAAACAATATAAAGACTGAAAAAGAAAGACACTAGAAAACGAAAAAACAAGCAAACGGGAACATAAAAGAAAAAGAAAAGAAAGAAAGAAAGAAAGAAAGAAAGAAAGAAAGAAAGAAAGAAAGAATATAAAGACTAAAAGAAAGAAAGAAAGAAAGAAAGAATATAAAGACTGAAAGAAAGAAAGAAAGAAAGAAAGAAAGAAAGAAAGAAAGAAAGAATATAAAGACTAAAAGAAAGAAAGAATATAAAGAAAGAAAGAAAGAAAGAAAGAAAAAAGAAAGAAAGAAAGAAAGAAAGACTGAAAAAGAAAGAAAGACTGAAAAAGAAAAAGAAACTAGAAAACGAAAAACAAGCAAACGGGGAACATAAAAGAAAAAGAAAAGAAAGAAAGAAAGAAAGAAAGAAAGAAAGAAAGAAAGAAAGAAAGAAAGAAAGAAAGAAAGAAAGCAAGAAAGAAAGAAAGAAAGAAAGAGGAAGTGGTTACGGTAGAGAGTTCGAAAGAAAGAAAGAAAGAAAGAAAGAAAGAAAGAAAGAAAGAAAGAAAGAAACTAGAATACTAAAGGAAGGAATAAAGAAAGAAAGAAACTAGAATTCGAAAGAAAGAAAGTTAGAAAGAATGTAAATTATTTAAAAATATAAATAAAATGAGTTCCATGATGCTAAGTTCTTTTGCTTCTCCCAGAGTCCGCCAATCTCTGTGCCAAGATAATGCGCATATTTATATAAATTTGTGTAACACTCGAAAGAAAACACTTCTTTGTTTAATATACTCAAACATCAAGTAAGTAAGTAAAAAAAAAAAAAGACAGAAAACATCTTTTTGGCAGAAATTATTTACGAAGAAATCAACACCCAGCAATTCTCCAAGAAAGAAAGAAAGAAAATTTATTTAAGATGACGACGAAGTCACAATCATGAATGATACTAAATGAAAAAATATTCGACGTCGCTATATTTTTTTTTTATTTATTATTTTTTTTTTTTCACTTTAATGTTGATCAGGAAGAAAATAATTGTGGAGAACCGCAAAAAAGCAGAAAAAAAAATTCTTCATCGTTTATTTATTTATTTATTTATTTATCAGGAAGAGGTTGTCTCTATCTCTCACGCTTTGATTGGTAGCTCTCCAGACTTTTTCGAAAGCTATGGCGTTTGGCTTCTGAAGACTTCTTGGCATTTGTCGTGGTTAACATAGATGATACGCCTGGCTTCTGGGTTGATCTCTTTGCCCGGGAAAATGGAGACGCCTCCCTGCTTACCACCCAGCGTTGCAATTACATCCCGCATACGTTTGGTGTCGAAGGCGAGATCTGATTGTTATCACTTTATTGCTTTTCACATCTTGAGAGTAAACCAGATTAAAGCCGTTTCCCAATGTTCTCATTAAACTTAGCTACCTATATATATATATATATATATATATTTACGCAACACACATCTAGCGGAAGTTAATTAAACACAAAAACGACGTAAGGCTAGCATATATAATAAACATTGGCCCCTTTAAGAGGCTAAGATGAGGAAAATAGACAGAAAAGGTCATAAAAATGGGTCGTGCAAGTATAGAAAATAGAAAGAGGTATAAAACAAGGATGTGTCAACTCACCTCTTAATTCGTGTTGTTCTTAGGTCCACCCTGACCCGGGGTGGTAGCACCTGTTAGGAACCTAGCTATGGGTAAATAGCTAACATCCAAACTGGGGTTAAAACACTACGAAAGTATGAAAATACATTTTTTATTGCAAAAATACCAGCAATTCTTTTTTTGTAAAATAATTACTAAGGCTCTCAAGAAAATTAAATTTCGACATTAAATGAGCCAATGACCCATGAGGAGTTGATATGCCTATGAAGAGTTGATATGTTGAAATGCGACATCCCCTAGCCACGATCCTCGGGTCACATCCGGCCCGCAAAGGATTTTTCTCCGGCCTGCGAAGGATTTTTGTCTGGCCCGCGATGGATATTTGTCCGGCCCGGAAGGATATTTGTCCGGCCCACGAAGGATATTAGTCCGGCCCGCAAAGGCTTTTTGTTCGGCCCACGAAGGATATTTCTCCGGCCCGCAAAGGATTTTTGTCCGGCCTGCGAAGGATTTTGTCTGGCCCGCGAAGGATATTTGTCCGGCCCGGAAGGATATTTATCCGGCCCGCGAAGGATAATAGTCCGGCCCGCGAAGGATTTTTTTGTTTGGCCCACGAAGGATATTTCTCCGGCCCGCGAAGGATATTTGTCCGGCCAGCGAAGGATTTTTGTCCGGCCCGCGAAGGATTTTGGTCCGGCCCGCGAAGGATATTTGTCCGGCCCACGAAGGATTTTTGATCGGCCCGCGAAGGATTTTTGTCCGGCCCACGAAGGATTTTTGTCCGGCCCGACAATTTAACCGTAACTCAGGTTAACTCAACTGCCATAGCCTTTATTTTGTTTTCTTTTTCAGAAATCTTTCTTGTCTGAAGAAAAACAAACCCCATGGAAACTAAAAAAAAAATAAAGTGGATTTTCAGTGCCGAAATTTTAATAAACGTCAAATACTTACCTATTTTTTTCACTGAGAACTTCGGAAAACGTGTTTGCTTAACTTGTCAAGAAACCATTACCGTACCAAATCTTTCTCCAGACCAAAGGTAGCATTTTGAACGGAGCGGTTAGAGGTCGAGACAATTAATTATGGTATATTTAATCATGGCCCGCTTCCGCGACATCCCATAGCTGTCTGGCCCCCTCTCCCCAAAAGGTGGCTAACCACTGAATTAAATGAAATCTCGTATTAAATGAATCCTAGAACCATTATGGTATCACTGTTTAATGTATACCTAATTTTGCAACCCCCTGTATATTTATTCTTGCTTCTTTCCATGTTCCTCCTCTTTAATTCATTCATCTCTTAATATTCTTTAAACTCTGTTTTACTCCCACTAAGCAATGACAAAGAAGCGCCAGTTTCTGTAGATATTTACCGTATTTGGCCCACCGATATATAAGACGCGCCCCAATTTCCGCAAGGAAAATCAAGAAAAAAATAGTAATTAGTAAAATTAGTAAGGTTAGTAGAAAATGGTACAGCCTAGGCTATATTTATGAGGTATTATTTGGGTTAAAGAAGCCATTATTACAAATGAACGAAAAATAACAGGAAAAAAATCACGAGTCTATAAAAAATTTTTATTATATCCAAAGGTAAGAAAACAAAATAGAAAATCAAGCAATTATTACAATTGAGCAAAACAGTTACCATTAAAATTTTATTCATCTTCAAAGCCATAATATTCGTCGTCATCGTTATCAAAACTCACATAATCATTTTCAATATTACTATCATCGTCGTTAAATAATGCGTCATCTTCCGTTCCATTGAGAGCATTTTTTAATGCCACTTTTAAAAAGATTTCGCAACAATTTCTGATCTAATATTATCCCAAGCTTGCTTCACCCGTTCGCAGACTTGTGCAATGCTGGGTCGTCGTCCTGAACAGGATCAAATATTGAGAAATACGGCGTCCTGAACGGGATCAAATATTGAGAGATACGGCGTCCTGAACAGGATAAAATATTGACAGATACGGCGTCTTTCACGGGATCAAATATTGAGAAATACGGCGTCCTGCGCGGGATCAAATATTGACAGATACGGCGTCCTGAACGGGATCAAATATTGAGAGATACGGCGTCCTAAACAGGATCAAATATTGAGAGATACGGCGTCCTGCGCGGGATCAAATATTGAGAGATACGGCGTCTTGCGCGGGATCAAATATTGAGAAATACGGCGTCTTGTACGTGATCAAATATTGAGAGATACGGCGCCCTGAACAGGATCAAATATTGAGAGATACGGCGTCTTGTACGTGATCAAAAAATTGAGAGATACGGCGTCCTAAACAGGATCAAATATTGAGAGATACGGCGTGCTGAACAGGATCGAATATTGAGAGATACGGCGTCCTTCACGGGATCAAATATTGAGAAATACGGCATCCTGCGCGGGATCAAATATTGACAGATACGGCGTCCTGAACGGGATCAAATATTGAGAGATACGTCGTCCTGAACAGGATAAAATATTGAGAAATACGGCGGCTTCCTCTGGATCAAATATTGAGAAATACGGCGTCCTGCGCGGGATCAAATATTGACAGATACGGCGTGTTGTACGTGATCAAATACTGAGAGATACAGCGTCCTGAACAGGATCAAATATTGAGAGATACGGCGGCTTGCGCGGGATCAAATATTGAGAGATACGGCGGCTTGCGCGGGATCAAATGTGAAGAAATACGGCGTCTTGTACGTGATCAAATACTGAGTGATATAGCGTCCTGAACAGGATAAATTATTGAGAGATACGGCGTCCTTCACGGGATCAAATATTGGGAAATACGGCGTCCTGCGTGGGATCAAATATTGCCAGGTACGGCGTCCTGAACGGGATCAAATATTGAGAGATACGGCGTCCTGAACAGGATAAAATATTGACAGATACGGCGTCCTTCACGGGATCAAATATTGAGAAATACGGCGTCCTGCGCGGAATCAAATATTGACAGATACGGCGTCCTGAACGGGATCAAATATTGAGAGATACGTCGTCCTGGACAGGATAAAATATTGAGAGATACGGTGGCTTGCGCGGGATCAAATATTGAGAAATACGGCGTCTTGTACGTGATCAAATATTGAGATACGGCGTCCTGAACAGGATAAAATATTGACAGATACGGCGTCCTGCGCGGGATCAAATATTGACGGATACGGCGTCCTGAACGGGATCAAATATTGAGAGATACGGCATCCTGAACAGGATAAAATATTGACAGATACGGCGTCCTGCGCGGAATCAAATATTGACAGATACGGCGTCCTGAACGGGATCAAATATTGAGAGATACGTCGTCCTGAACAGGATAAAATATTGAGAAATACGGCGGCTTCCTCGGGATCAATTATTGAGAAATACGGCGTCTTGTACGTGATCAAATATTGCCAGATACGGCGTCCTGAACAGGATCAAATATTGAGAGATACGGCGTCCTTCACGGGATCAAATATTGAGAGATATGGCATCCTGCGCGGGTTCAAATACTGAGAAATACGGCGTTTTGTACGTGATCAAATATAGAGAGATACGGTGTCCTTGACGGGATCAAATATTGAGAATTACGGCGTCCTTCATGGGATCAAATATTGAGAAATACGGCTTCCTTCACGGAATCAAATATTGACCGATACGGCGTCCTTCACATGATCAAATATTGAGAGATACGGCGTCCTTCATGGGATCAAATTTGAGAGATACGGCGTCCTTCATGGGATCAAATATTGAGAGGATCGGCGTGGAAAGAGCCTGTTGCACTTTTCTTTTAAAAGGATTAGACATGCTCCTATTGTAAATTAACATTCGAAAAATTGTTCTTTTTTAACAAAGTTCGAAACCCGCCTGCTGGCACTTGTAATGAATAGGCCAGGTCTTGCCACACCGCGGCTTCAGAGCAACATCCCGCTCTTTGATCTTTAATATCAAATATCAGAAATATGAAGGACGAGTTCTCTTTTTCATCACATTTTGTATAAAAGTTAATTAGAAAATTGTCAAGCTTTGTAATTATTTGCTGGGTAAGAACTGGGAATTTGTTGGATTAAAACATAAGTTTAATGTTAACGTGTATGTAAAAAAAAAAACGTATGTGTAAATTTTGTTCATGTCTTGTGGCTTTCCATCATCTGAAATTTATGGCAAGTTAGGCCACCCCCTGAAAAAAGGCAATATCCAAGAAACACTCTTGTAGCTGTAATTATTGTAGTTTCTTTCAACTTCTTCACCCAGTCGTAGACTTGTTCAATGCTGTTTGTTTTTTTATATTCGTCCTGTAAGTGTAAGGTGGTGATCAGGCATTGCCATCCACGTGTTCCATTCCTCCTCCATGTTTAAGTCTAAACTGACAGAAGTTGCCAGATAGCTAATTTCGTCCGGCTATATTTATGAGGTATTATTTTGGTCAAACAAACCATAGTTACAATTAAACGAAAAATAATAGGGGAAAAAACCCATAAAAACCTTTATTATATCCAAAGGCAAGAAAACAAAATAAAACCACAGAAATTGCAGTAGTACGTTTAAATGAGCGCTTCATTCTTAAATGTGGTTTAATGAAAGCAAAGCACGTAACCTAGTCACATGATTTAAACAGACATATGATTTGTATGCTTTAAATTTAGCAATTTCTGAACAATTAATAAATTTATTTAGTAACTAGCAGTAGAGCCCGGCGTTGCCCGGGGATGTAACAGATAGATCAAGTATCGACCATCAAAAAGACTGAAAAATAAAATTGACAAAGATTATTGTTTAAGGTTGACGGACACACATGTCTTAATTAGTTTTTTTTATTATTAATTTTTTTTTCTTTTAAGAATTGGTCAAACTCAAACAAAAACATTGTTTCCAATCGTTATGAGTCTAGCGATTGAATAGAATTTTATTATAAACAATTGTCTTGTAAATGGAATTTTTAAAGCACTCTGAATGTAAAAATAAAGAAAAAATGTGTAAGACAATAAGAAACACTACCTGCCAAAAAAAAATGAAGTTTTGTTGAAATCGGTTGAAAATGTAGGAAATCCGATCCCATAGATAAACGAACACACACACACACACACACACACACACACAACCAACCTGGGTTTTATAATAAGTATAACGCGATATGAGTTGTCCCCCTTTCATTAATGCCTCTTAATCGTGTTTTCAAATTGATTTCGTGCAAAAACAATTGTTTTTTTGGGCTCAGAACCACCGCAAGGTAATTTTACGTTGTCCTGTGGAGTTTTGTTGAAATCGGTTGAAAAATGTAGGAAATCCGATCCAATATATAAACGTACACACACACACACACACACACAATCTGCGTTTTATAATAAGTAAGATTTCTAAACAGTAGATTTATTTTTTAATTCAACTTATCTTTTAATTATTTTAAACGTTATTTTTAGAGGATGCCCGTATCTGAGTAGACGCTCTGTTTATTTTAAAACACTATTTTATTTCGTCTACCATCCTGCACCCACGGGTGTGGTCAAATGAGCAGCGACCCTAGGATGACACCTGGTCATGGAATGGATGTTGAAGGTAATGGAGATGATGATTTTTTGAAAATACCTTTTGTCACTATTCCAAGATTTCGATCAATCTTGGATATCTGTCAACATGAGTTTTGTGTGACGGTCGTGGCTCGGGCTCGCAACGTTTCAACACTGAGCTTGTGACTTCTTCATATCTCCCTTTCATTTAAACATTAGTCCTTTTATTTATTTATTTAATTATTTTATTTTTATTATTTTTTTCGTTCACCGGCCTGCTCACTCGGGAAAGCTTATTAAAGAAAATGCGCCTTCCGTCGGGATTCGAACCTGCGTCCCCACTTTTCAAATCTCTTTGTATCCGAGCGGTAAGATGCACGTCGGATTAAGCGATGGTTTCTTCTGAAAGAATAAGCTTTCCGGTTTTCACCCCGGTCAGATGCGCAGCGACCCTAGGATCAGACACGGTCATGGAATTGATGATGATGGCGATGGAGATGACTTTGAAAACTTGTATATTTGCTGACATGAGTTTTCTGCGATGGGTGTGGCTCAGGCTCGCGATGTTTCAACACTGAGCTTGCGACTTCTTCATATCTCCGTTTGTTTTAAAAAGTATTTTATTTCGTCTACCGGTCTGCATACGCGAGTGGGGTCAGATCCTCAGAGACCCTAGGATCACAACCGGTCATGGAATTGATGATGATGGCGATGGAAATGATTCAAAAACTTCGACCAATCTTGGGACTCTATCAACATGAGCTTTGAGTGGCTCGTGGGGCTCCGGATAGAATTTTTAACAAAATATGTGCGGAATTGCATTTTTATTTTTTTATGGAGGTAACCCACATTTTTGTCGCTTGTGCAAACTTCCAAGTAGAGTAGATTTTTTTGTTCATGATGACGGTCGTCTTTGAATATAGAATCCAGAGGTTAGCAGTGAATATTTCGAAGACAGTAGGGAAGCGTAGTTCAAGTTAGCAGTGGATATCCCGGTAAAAGTAGCAGAGCGTAGTTCTTCCTTCTGTTCCTCTTCGCCTGACAAGCTGACACTGGACATTCGGATAGAGTAAACAAAATGGCTGCCTTTATACACGACGGATTGAATATTCTACGTCTTCTGATTGGTTAACCTTCTATTGGTGGAATATAAAATGAGTCAAGTCATTTGGACTGTCTCACCAATACATAATGTATCCAAAAAACTTTAAGATAAAACAAATAAATAATGATAATCTACTGAAGTACAAAAGAAACGTTCTCTGGGTCTCCTGGGAATTCTTCATCGGAAATCATTATTACTGGAACTTAGTTGCTTGGGGTTTTTTTTTTGGGGGGGGTCCGATATCTCAAAATTTGTTTTTATTTAACCTACCATTCTTACAGTGCAGTAACTGAACCTTCCACATATATGTGTCTCCATAATATTTAACAAATGGCAAGTCACATTTTCTTGACTGGTTATTTTTTTCATTGCTCAAACAAATCGATGTACAAGGTTAATCAAAAAAGTTCTGTCCGTTTTTAAAGGAAAAAAAGAAAACGCTTCACAGTATGTGTAACTTATATTTAGTCTTCGAAGTAATCGCCATTGGCATCCAGCACCTTCTGCCAACGTGTCTCCAGCTGTTCAATGCCCTTGCGGTAGAACTCAGGGGGGTTTGACGCAAAGAAGTCTGTGGGGGCTTTGCGCAAGTCTGCTTTATTGGTGAAGGATTTCACACGAAGATGATTATCCAGGGAGTGGAAGAGGTAGTAATCAGAATGCGCATGGTCAGGTGAATAAGGTGGATGGCACAAAGTCTCCCACCCAAGTTGCTGTATGGTATCCCTGACCACTTGTGTGACATGCGGCCTGGCGTTGTCATGGAGGAAAAGCACACCTTTGTGATTCACCAGTGGTGGCTCCTTCTGGCGCAATGCCTGTTGCACACGTTTCAATTGATGCAAGTATAGGTCTCCAGTGACCGTTTGGCTCGTTGGTAGCAGTTCATAATGAACCACTTGACGACCTGTCCACCAGACACAAAGCATAATCTTGCGTGGGTGTATAGGTGGTCTTGCGGTGTGAGGGACAGCATCCCGAGGAGACAACCAATGTCTGGAACGCTTGGGAGTTTCGTACAAAACCTACTTTTCATCACTGGTAAGCACTCGATTGAATAAGGATGCGGTACGGTGGCGAGAAAGAAGTGATACGCAGGCTGCCACTCCTTGTCCCTTGTGGACCTCCAACAGCGTTTGCGGAACCCACTTGCTCAGTTTGTACGTCTTACCTAGGCGGTGCAGGTGAAGTCTAACTGTTTCATCGGAAACGCTGAACTGTCTTGCAAGTTCACCACACGTTAAACTACTGTCCTCTTCAATGGCCGCCTTCAGGACTCCGTCATTCAAGACCTGTGGTCGTCCACTGCGAGGCTCATCATGGAGAGACAGATCTCCCAACTTGAATTTTCGAAACCAACGCCTTGCAGTACGTTCATCCACAGCACTATCCCCAAACGCTTGATATATGCGGCGACTTGATGCAGCTGCTGATAAGTCCACTTTGAAGTCGTAAAGCAAACAGCACCGAACGAGATCTCTAGACACTTCCATCCTTTTCACAGCTGTCCGGCTTATAACTGATGGCCGGGCGCGGTACGCGTGTTTTTTTATAACGTCTGATGTTCCTACTTCCGGCTGTCCGAATTTGAAAACAATTGCGACACGCATTTCGTATATATTTCAACTTCATTCAATGACTAGTCAAAAAACGGACAGAACTTTTTTGGTTACCTTGTAAAACGAAGGTCTTTATTCCAATTTCCTTTATGTCTATATTTTCCTTTGTTTATTATATATATATATATATATATATATATATTACAAGCCGAATTACTCGCACCTTGCTTCTTGTCACATTTTTTTCTGACTGATTTTAAATCATTGTTATAATTTATGGGAAAAAATTATGTATTTCCATATTACTCAATGATCTTGCTGATTTGACTTCCATCTTCTGGATGATTTCTCCTTCTATATTTTGAATAGGAGTCATTCCTTTGTTCAAATTTAAATTTGATTTAAATCAAAGGGAAAAAATTTTCAGTGCAGGTCTGTGAAAAAACAATTTGAGCTGACCCCTTTAACATGTATTTGATACAATACTTGATTGAATGAATGGATGAACAAATTTCAACATTGATAAAACAGTTGATTTGTCGCCACAAATATGTATTGTAAGGCACTACACACTGATTGGCCATTTCTTGTTCAACTTGACATCCATATTGTCTCATTTTGATCTTGTCGATGTGACCTCCATCTTCTGGTTTTCTCCTTCGTTGTTTTGGATAGGAGTCATTCCTTTGTTCAAATTTAAATTTAATTTAAATCAAAGGGGAAAAAAAATTCAGTGGGGAGTTAGTGCCACCCCTTTGCCACCCCTTTGCTAAAAAAGAAATATACTTATTCAAGTGCACTCATTAACTTGTTCAAATTTAAATTTAATTTAAATCAGAGGGGAAAAAATTCACCCCAACTAAAAGTAAACACTAGACATCTTTTTTCATCTTTTCATATCATTACTTTCGAAAGTTTTATTTAATCTTCGCCCTGTAATTAGCAGATAAAGTTTTGCCGGCTAAGTACAAAACACCTAAAGGCGATCTTAATCAAGACTGCCATCACAGTCCACTCCAAATATCTTTCTTTTTTTTTTCTTTTATATGTTCATCCATCATTAAAGATCGTTTCCCACCTGCCTCAAGATTCACTGCTGAACAAACGTTTATTCTTCCATCTCCGTTCAAAGCAAACAACCTCTGCCGCTTACGGAATAGCGTAACGCCAAGAACGATAACTCCTTTGATGAGCAAGACAAATTGATAATGGCGGAGAAAAAAAAGCGAGAAAATTAAAACACGGAAAATGGGAGTGAATTTTTTTTTCTCGTTTAAGCCTCTTAGAAATGTCATAATTTTTATTTAGGATTAAGAGGATGAAGATATTCTTAATAAATAAAGCTTTGTTTCAGGATGTGTTCCATCATTTAAGGAAACAATTGGCTTAATTACTGGGGGAAAAAAAAAACGGGATTAAACTTTGGATTTTAAATCCTTCATATCTTTGAAGGCTTTTCTCTTCTTCTTTTATCTTAGGTCCTTTTTCACTTTTTGAAGCTTGACACAAAGCCAACTTTAGAAGAATTTTGCAAAAAGAAAGACCGTGTTCCGTCAATATTCCAGAGGTCATCAGCTTCCTGTAATTAAGACCTTTTTTTTTTAACTGGACTCGAAAACTTCCTAATATCCCCGGTGGAAAATTGGTTGGTTGGTGGATTTAGTTTAGCGGCATATCAACACCTCTATGGGTTATTAAATGCCGAAATCTAAATATACCAAACGCAATTTTAGGCTTTAAACTACAGGTACCCTGTACATAATTTTATACTTTCAAAGGTATGTATTTGGGATATTGTTATACCAGACGTACCTATTCTATTATTAATAGACTCTCCCACACATAATAAGTAGTAGTAGCAGTAGCGGTCGCCAGTTCGGCTCAGTGGTGTTGAGCGAGTCAGTCGATATCGGACATTGAAGTACCAACCATCACAACTAGATTGCTGCGCCATTAACTTTTATTTCCAAGTTCTTAACGTTTTGTACGTCGAATCTAATTTAGGACGGCTTATTGAAATACAAGCCTCCACTGTGAAAACTACTCTACAACAGATATATATACATCATATAAATATATTGTTAATTTTATTATAAGTGTATTTTTTATATTTTATTAGGGTTGCATTGATTGTAATTTTCCTATAAAATTTATCGTTGGTCATTTTATTATAAAAATTGTACTGTTAATTTTTGTTGGGGGGGGTCGCTATTTGCCCATAGCTGGGACCCTAACAGGTGCAACCACCCCGGGTCAGGGTGAACCTGAGAACAATGGCAGTAAAGGTGTGGTTCCACGCTGCTCAAAAACATCCAATCTCCCGAGCAGAGGCCTTGCTGCCGAATGTCATACCCAGGACGGTCGATGGAAAAAACGCATCGCTAATACTCAGAGCAAATTCTCTGCATTTATTAAGTAGAAGCGAATATATCCGTCGAAGGGTCACTGTATCTTTAATATCCGGTTTTAAAACAAGCGCTAGGAACACGAGCTTAACTTGGACTGGCACAGGAACCAAAAACGATAGAAATTAAACTAGGAAGACTATCGTGCGTCAAAAATTATCGTATTTCTTGTCCCCGAGAAACACACGTCCTGGGTATGACGATAAACTACATACAGCAGCAAGACCTCTGATCGAGAGGAGCGTGGAGGCACCTCTTACGGGGTCTACTCTCACTGGGGATGGTAGCACCTGTTAGGGTCCTAGCTATGGGAAAACAGTTAACACCTAAATTGGAGTCAAAACACTATGAGAGTATAAAAATAGATTTTTATAGCAGAAAAACCAGCAATACAAAAACAAACAAAATACAAAAAACAAATATTTACAAAAATAAGTCTATGAAACCTGATCTACAAATTGATTTCTTACAAAGAATACGTATTCTATTCATACGAATCTATCCTAAAAATCTTGTCGGCATTAAATAATCCATTGAGTTTGATATGCCGTAAAACAAAATAAACCAAATCAAATACATATTCTATTCATACGAACCTATCCTAAAAATCTTGTCGGCATTAAATTACCCATTGAGGTTGATATGCCGTAAAAGAAAATAAACCAAATCAAAGAATACATATTCTATTCATACGAACCTATCCTAAAAATCTTGTCGGCATTAAATAACCCGTTGAGGTTGATATGCCGTAAAAGAAAATAAACCTAATCAAAGAATACATATTCTATTCATACCAACCTATCCTAAAAATCTTGTCGGCATTAAATAACCCATTGGGGTGTTGATGTGCCATAAATAAAAATAAACCGAACCAAACCGATAAACCACAAAAGAATTCTGAACTGTTATGTAAAATCGATCTTCCTAAATGGCCATGAATACCATACAATTTCCTCGAAGATGAAGAGGATATTTGAGGTAACAGAAACGTGGCTCTACATAAGGATGCTGAGAATACCATGAGCAGAGTACGAGGACGCTTGAAACCTGTTCTTTTATTGCACTTTCTCCTCACTAAGGTCTTTACATTCTCTTTCACTCGCAGTAGCCCCTTGCGTCTTGGTGCAATTAACGCCTTGTCTGTGGTAAAATTAATTTAAAGCATCACCAAAGGTCTTTAAAGTATGGTGTTGCTAGCCCCAAGCGCAGTTGGTTTTGAATTCAGAGTTGCCAGTCTCCTAGATTGTTCTCCAACTATAGAGCCTTGTCTTTCTTACTATTAAACCTATAATTAAAGGAAAAAAAATGAGATGGATTCATACATTTACCAAGGGTGGTTGTACGTAAATAAACTCGATTGAAATTCGAACTCGGCTCCCCGTTTTCTTATTTTGAACCGTTACCCATGACACCACCCGCAGATCCTATTTCTACCTTAAGAAAAGTTTTAGCCCTTGCTAATTAACATAAGGAAAAAAACACTTTGGATCTCTGCCAAGATTTCTTATAACGCTAAGCAAAAAAAACTTACAAAATTCACAAAAAAAAAAACAAACAAATAATGCAAACAACGTTGATCAAACTAAGGAATTAATATTAGGTTGGTGCAAAAATAATGACGTAATGATGTCGTTTTTTGACGTTAAAAAATACGTCCAAAAACGACATTATTACGTCATTATTTTTGCACCAAGCTAATACAACCAAGCAATTCCGTCAAGACAATTGAAAATAACTTTTTTTTCCCGATCTTAATATAAAATTTGTCACAACTATTTAAAAACAATGAGATTTAATCAGCACAAAGCAAAGACCGTTCAATCTGATATATAAAAATATAACTGCAAAATATATATAAAAATAGTTTGTTTTTTTTTTAATAAAAAAAAAAAACTATGGAGATTTTGGAAGCTTTAAATATTAATTAATTGGCAAATATAAAAGATTTTCTAAAAAGAAACTGTACAGATTGCTCAGATCCCTATATATTTCAGTTATTTTTATATCTTGTACAAATCGTTCTGTTTGCATGAGTTGCCTGGCAACCAAGATGTGTTGAAATTGTTCGCATCTTTGTTTTCCAGAAATATCCGCTGGGAAATAGAAGTTTGTTTTTTTTTGTTGCTTTTGTTGGAACTGCGCTTCTGAATGAAGGAATTATCGACAGCGTTAAACGATGGAGACTGGCAGACGAAAAATAGTAGTCGTCTTGGCGGCTTATGTGAGTAGCCATTCTTAAGAAACGAACATGGCGTCGGCGATCCGTCCTTTAACAAAACGGCTCCTTCAGATATTTGACCACTCTTCGCTCCGGCGATTCCTTCTCGCCCATATTCTTCACACTGCTGGTAAAAAGTCTTTACGGGCTGGATTCTGAGAGAAAATCGGTAGACTCCAAAGATTTTCGGGCTAATATTTTGTAGAAGTTAAAAGTATTTCTTAATCAATCAGTTTGTCTTCATATCGTAAGTAGGGATATGGGAAAATATACGTACCAATAATTCCCCGTGCAGTCCAAATTTAAGTCAGAGGTTGTTTATGCTAGGAAAAGATGGTTAGAAATCAAAATCTACACTTACACATTCAAAAGTAAATAGACCTAAATAAGATCAAACCTTTGCCCGACGAGCAGAATTTGGTAAAATAGAAAACGTACGAGAAATACGGAAACATACGTACAAATAATTCATCGTTCAGTTCAAAATTTGGTCAGAGACTATTTATGCCAGCAAAAAAAAATGGTTAGAGTCAAAATATACACTTGCAAATTCAAAGATGAATACATTTAAATAAATAAAATCAAATGGCGAATTAAAATATAACGTAAAATAAGAAAAAAAAAACAATGTAGGACATTTTTTTCTCAGCTTTTTCTTTCACTGATACGCCATCTAGATTTTTCGTCGGTTCAACTAAGAAAGAATAGCACAAAAGTTCCTTATTACGAGATGCTTTGTCAAATGTCTTCTCACCTAACTCCTCCATTTTTTATCTTCTTTTTTCCTCTATCATTAGTTCTAAATATTTCTTCTCTTCTCCTCCCTCCCATACGACTGCCAAGTTAAGACAATTTTTTCCCGATAACCGGTATTTGAATTTTTTTTTATGAAAAAAGAAAATGTACAAGGAATATGGGAAAATATACGTACCAATAATTCACCGTGCAGTCCAAATTTGAGTCAGAGATTGTTTACGCTAGGAAAAGATGGTTAGAAATCAAAATCTACACTTACACGTTCAAAAGTAAATAGACTTAAATAAGATGGAACAAAATTAAAAAAAAGAAAGTAAAGTAAATGAAAAAAAAAACAATATAGCAAAAACATTCGCTGCTTTCTCTTCCCCTGAAATTCCATCTCGATTGCCAGTCAGTTGAACGAAGAACAATCTGAAATCTGCCTTTTAATATTACCGATGTTCATATAAGGCTCACTTGATTTAACCATTACTAAACATACACTCAGCAGCTCAAACGATGTCTTCAGAAAACAAAAAGAAATATCGACAAATTCAAAGAATACAAATTTATACATTTCAATTCTGGTAGAAAATTAACAAAATATCCTCTGGAACTTCTTGAAGAAAACACAGATCGATATTCCAAACATAACATCAAAATATTATTTTCAATGAAAGAAAATAACGGACTAATATTAATCGATATCTTCATTTGTCAGTTAGGACAGTCTCCAGTGGTCGATGTAATTATTTTAATGATAAATAAATATCTATAATCTCTCCGTCTTCATACAGTAAGTAAGTAAGATAAACCTTTCGCCCGACGAACAACATTTGAGAATTTTTGGTAAAATGGAAAATGTGTAAGAAAACATATACGTACAAATAATTCATCGTTCAGTTCAAAATTTGGTTAGAGACTATTTATGCCAGCACAAAAAAAAATGGTTATACACTTACAAATTCAAAGATGAATACATTTAAATAAATAAAATCAAACAGCGAATAATAAAGTGGTACATTGGGGAATCTGTGGACCGAACAGTGTGAAAAGGGTTTGTCAATGGAGTTTCGACTAACGATAGAGAAGTTGAAGGATTTTGATGATGTGTAGAGTATATGAGAAAAAGAAAAACGTTAATAAAGATAGAAAACAGAAAGAAACGGGACTTAAGCAGGCATTTTGGCATTAAACATTTTTGAAGATCAAAGTTTAATGGAAAACAAGAAGCCAGAAGAATTTCACAAGGCGATAAAGCCACTAAGAGTTACTGAATATGAAATCCTACATGGAGGGATAAGTACTCGGTTTGGAACCTCTCCACAGTAATCGGTACTCTCCAAATTAATTGACTGACCTTAACTTTGCCGATGATCTAATTTCTCAATGTATCAAGCATACGAAATCCTTGCTACAATCACTCCAGCAAGCAACGAAACCGTGTAGGTCTTTATTTCAACGTGAGTAAGTCAGAATAGATCACTCTGAACCATCCGAGTTGGATTCAGTCAATAATAAATCCATCAAAAGAGTTGAGGACTTCAAATATCTTGGATATCAAATATCTTGGATATCAAATATCTTGGATATCAAATATCTTGGATATCAAATAATAGATTCCCAAAAAGACTTCGACATGCGCCAAGCTCTTGCATGGAATGCGCGTAACAATCTTCGCAATATTTGGCGCTCGAACCTTCCATCATCCTTAAAAGTTCAATACTTTCGAACATTGATTGAACAAGTCCTACTCTATGGATCAGAAAGTTGAACATTATGTATTTGTCTTCAAAGACGACTGAATGGAATAATATACAAATCTATTTAGAAAAATCCAGAACATCAGTTGGAGATCCCATACAACGCTTAACAAAATTTACAGAGAACTAAGACCAATCACTCTTATACTCAAATAAAAATGATTAAGATTTGCCGGCCACTTCCACTGAGAGGACAGGGAAGTTATTAGGTTGTCCCAAAAGTTCATAAACAATTGCGAAAAATTGAATTTTTATGCAATTTTTAATTGTTTTTTTACTTTATTGTTAATTTTGAAAAAAATTTATTTCATTAAAATTTTTATTTAATTGTTTTTTTGCGTTTATATTGTTATAGTGATCTTCATCTTTGTATTCCAGATGGCAATTGATAAAATTGAGCTGCGAGTTTTGATTCGTTACTGCTGGAAGCGAGGTCTTTCAACCAGAAAAGCTGCAGAAGAGATTTGTGCTGCCGAAGGTGAAGGAACAATTGCATATGCTGCGATCTCAAAGTGGTATTCTGGCGACATGAGTCTTGAAGATAAGCCTCGTTCGGTACGGCCGTTAAAGATTCTGGCGACATGAGTCTTGAAGATAAGCCTCGTTCGGGACGGCCGTTAAAGTTGGATGATGGAGACTTGTAAACCGGGTTGGACATTGCGCCTTCATCGAGCACTCGAGAATTGGCTGATGAGCTTGGAGTTGGCAAATCGACAATTCACCGACACTTGAAGCAACTTGATTTTGTTCACAAAAATCCGCGCCAAGATCCGCACGAACTCACCGAAGCACAAACCAACAGACGAGTTGAAATTTGCCGTCAATTTCTCAGCAATCCATTGGACGAGCGTTTTTGGAAGCGCATTGTGACATCGGACGATAAATAGGTCTATCTGGTCCAGCATAATCGAGACAAGCGATGGGTTCAGAAAGGGCAAGAGACACCGTCGGTTCCAAAACAAGATCGATTCGACAAGAAAATCATGTTGTGCGTTTGGTGGAACTTTGAAGGAATCGTGCATTTTGAGTTGGTTCCAAATGGTCGGGTCTACGAAAAGTTGAAGCAAAAGTACCCGGCTCTGATCAACCGAAAGCGCGCTTTGATGCAGCAGGACAATGCCAAGCCACACACCGCCAGGAAGACCAAAGACAAGTTTGAAGAGCTGGACGGCGTTGAGGTTCTGCCACATCCAGCCTACAGTCCTGACTGTGCTCCATCAGATTACGGCCTTTTCCGCTCAATGCAACACTTTCTGAAGGGCCGCCGATTCGACTCGTTTGATGAAGTCGAGGAAGCGTGTCAAGAATTCTTTGATTCGAAGCCGGCTGAATGGTACTTTCACCAGATCCGAAAGTTTGCAGATCGATGGCAGAAAGTCTTGGAAAATGATGCTCTTTATTTTGAGGAATAATTTTTGTTGATTTTTTTATTACTTGGTGAGTAAAATTTCAATTTTTTGCAAGTGTTTACGAACTTTTGGGACAACCTAATATCTCATACTAACTCCTAAGGCGTCTTTCTGGAAATGTCTTCTCATTAAAATTGGCTTTCCCCAGACACCATTGCTCGGGACTCAGAGTCGGACATTGGGGATCCGTGGACCGAACAGTGTGAAAAGGGATTGTCAATGGAGTCTCTACCAACCATACGGAGGTCGAAGGATGATGATGTTTAGAGTATACGAGAAAAAGAAAAAACATTAATAAGGAGAGAAAACAAAACAAAAAATGGAACAGACAGAAGATAAACATTTTTGCATTTAACATTTTTGAAGATCAAAGTTTAATGCAAAGCAGGAAGCCAGAAGAGAGTTTCACAAGGCAATAAAGCCGCTAAGACGCAAGAAATTACAGAGTGTGAAAGAATATGAGAAAAAGAAAACATTAATAAGGAGAGTAATGAAAGAAAAGAGATTAAGAAGACGTAAGATAATGATTGACATTAAAATTTTCGAAGATTAAAGTTCACTGGAAAGCAGGAAGCCGGAAAAGTGTTCCACAAGCGAGAAGTGCGAGGGGAAGAAACTGTCAGCATAGAAATGACGGTTACATCTAGCCATTTCAAATGTGAGATGATGACAAATTGCCGTATATCTAGCAGTACGCTTAAATTTATACAGTTTGGGTACCAAAGATTAAAGCTCATCAGAACAATTACCATGAAAATGTTTCTAGAAAAGGCACAGGGAAGCTACATTACGACGACGGTAAACTGACTGAAGCCGAGATGCCAGGTCAGAACCAATAACATTGCAGATTCTTCTTTGTATTTTATCAGGAATCTCTAAATACATAGCAGAAGCACCAGACTTGATTGGACAGCAATATTCAATGCATGGACGAATGTGTAAGATAGATTCAGTCAAATATATATATATATATATATATATATATATATTCATACATGTTTCATTAAATAATATAGACAAGTGTTGTATATTTATTTTATGTAAATTCTTTTCATAACGTCTGATAAGGTTAATAACATTATCATTAAACAAAGAAAGAAAATCACAATATTGATCCATATTTTTTTTTTTGATCCAATCTAAGCTTTCGGCTTACATAAGCCATTATCAAAGAAGACAATTACTGTACAATATATGAAACAATACACGGACAAGAAAGTGATGATAGTCTGTTTCTGTTTACATAGATGATTTCTAAGCAACGATAAACACGTGCATATAAGACGCTGGAAGCGAAAATCGCACCGCAGCTCATAACGTCACACATGACCACGCGAGAGTGAATTCGAGAAATATTAAGTATGGGAAGCCGTTGGCATAAACCAATGGCTTCTGTCACCAATTATAGACGTTTAAGAATATTTGTGGAGATTTCATAGTTTATTTTGTTTAGGTTAGGTTTCAACTGTTTTATATATATATATATATATATATATATATATATGTGTGTGTGTGTGTGTGTGTGTGTGTGTGTGTGTATACTCATACATGTTTCATTAAATAATATACGTGTTGTCTATTTATTTTATGTAAATTCTTTTCATTTCAAGGCAACGGAGGTTTTAAAATCAGGGTTTACGTCCGCCTAGATGTACTGCCTTCCTGGGCTAAAGAGCTCCATCTACCCGATGAGGGTGGGCGTAAGTTAGTTATTAGAGGACTTCTCGTCATGTGGTATTGTTTAGAAAAGCCTCTTGTAGATTGATTTGTTATTTACGATTTATCAACCTTTTACAGGTTATTTACAGCCAGATAATATTAAATAACAAATTACGGGAAGATAATAATGATTTATTAATAAGTACTACTATCTAACCCATAGGGAGAAGGGGAAAAGTTGATTTATATCTTTGTCAAAATTATTTGTGCGTAAATGAATATAACGAATCCGACTGGAATTAGAACTGAGATCTCTGATTTCTGATTCCATTACACCATCCGCACATCCAATTTGGGGGACCGCTTGCGAACACCTGGTACTGCGAGTAATCGTAATGGCGACCTTAACGTTAAAACAAAAATGGAAGTGACAAAAATAATCAAATATAGTTAAGATGTGGTTGTGACAACTAAAAGAGATTTTATTCTCCGTAGCTTACACTTCGATCATTTGCTCATTCCGAGGTATTGTATATCGGTCGTCGGAGACTGAGAGTTCGTTCGGGTTATAGCACCAGGTACTATTCGAGATAAACACATAGAGAAAATCATCACGCCTGTATAGTGGTGTGAGATAGACACGCGCGAGAAATGATATATAGCGTGTCCATAAAGTTCGTGTGAACTTTTAAAAATTTATAACTTTATTTGTATTTCGATAGAAATAATTTGTAAAAAGGATTAAAAAGAAGTAAATCTATATTTTTTAAGGTTTTATTGAAATTTTATTTAAGTTTCCACATGTCCTCCATCATTAGCAATACAAAGAGTAAAACGATTTTGCAGTTCACGGAAAACATTTTCCAACTGATTGACAGTAATGCCTGAAATCACATTAGTTATTTTAGCTATACTTAAAACTAGGTACATTAAACTTTATAACATTTTTCACAAATTATTTCTGTCGCAAATACAAATAAAGTTATAAATTTTTTAAAGTGCACACGAACTTTATGGACACCTGTATATCTTGTAGTGTCCAATATGCAAATTAAAAATGAGCGATACCAAAATCAACAATTTTAATATCTGTGAAATGTTTTAACAGAGGACACTGAAAATCCAAATGTGCATTAGGCTAGTGGGGGGGGTCGAAAGATGCCTTTCAAAAACTAAGCAAAATATTAAGAAGAAGATTTCGTAAGAAAGAAAGCAAAAAAAATTACGGAACAATATGGAAGTGGTTATTTTCTAAGTATAGCTCAGGTGTGGCACAAGGCCGAAAATACAGAGCAGCTAGTGCTCGAAATGCAGCCGAAAATTCCACTTGAAAAAATTTAAAAGAACGAAACAGAAAAATGTCCGAAACGAACACAGTGTTTGCGACGTTCAAGTGGATATTACGAATCCCGCAGAAAATATACCGTTGTTTCTGTAAACAACAAAGCGGTTCGATTCCAATTTGATAGAGCGTAGAACAGCATTAATATCGCATCCGGCTTGGGAACGAATTGAGAAACAACGCGTGTCTGAAACAAGGCCACATAGCAATGAGCGCGTCCGGAAGTACAATTAGTTTAACTTGCGATGTTACCTTTCGAAATAGAACATTTTTCTGGTGTAATGTACCAAGGAAATTCCATCGATTACGAAATAAGCCATACCCATTGCAATTAAATCATCGACAAAAGTCATACGAGCACAAGGCTAAAAAGGGCCGGTATTAAATGGTGTTACTTACTTCCCCGTATAAAGGACGATAACT
Source organism: Acanthosepion pharaonis (assembly GCA_903632075.3). Lineage (NCBI taxonomy): Eukaryota > Metazoa > Mollusca > Cephalopoda > Sepiida > Sepiidae > Acanthosepion > Acanthosepion pharaonis. The sequence goes on from CAHIKZ030004539.1 coordinate 1,260,773, forward strand.
CAAAAATATATTGCACTTACGTCCCTTGTCCGCTAGTAGAAACGCAGCACTTCTGAATCCAACATAGTGATAAGCTTACACGCACATGGAACTCGTGGTTTAAATCTAAACAATCCTTGCTGTTCTCGGGCAGTAGATGAGTAAAAGTTATTTTATTAAATGTTAAAATACGCTTTTTTTATTGATTTTTTTTCCTTCATCTAAACAACCTGGGGTATAACACCGTCGAAGCGTTCACCGGAACCATATATCTGATAAATCTATTGGGCTTATCAGATTACTCTTATTTACACCCTTTCTGAACAAACGAACGTTAATTCTAACTTTCAAATTTCAAATGGGAAATTCTTAACACGGTCGATTTTGAAAGTTAGAATGAGCATTCGTTCGTTCATTCAGAAAGATTCTAAATATGAAATAACAAGCTCAATAGATTTATCAAACATTTGACCCCGATGAGCTTTTCGACGGGAAACTCTTGAGTCGGCTAATGAGATGAGCCAATTGAGTTTTTCTTAGTTTAGTGAATATTATAGCGTTCTAATTATTTATTATTGAAGGTTTTTGACAGAAGTTCTGCTAGCCTGAAAAAAAAACATGTAAAATTTTCGTCATTTTTACGTCTTTTCTAAGATGTGTTATTATTATTATTATTATTATTAGATTTTATTTCGGTCAATCTGGTCAGCCCGATATAAGGACATATATATCATATCTTTCCTTGCTTTCATTTTAATATTTGGAGTTTTGAGGAACGGTACCAAGAAATATTAAAGGCAATTTTTAATATTCTATTTTCTTACTCTTTCCTTTTTTTTATATTTATTTTATTTTTATTTTTTACGGGAGTATCCTAGCAACCTTAAATATTATCGAAAATCATTTTCCTATTTAAGTCAAACTCGTTTTTTTTTGTTTCCCCCCTCTCGCCTCTCTCTCTATCTCTCTCTCTCTGTCTCTCGCCCTCTCTCCCTCCCTCTGCCTCTCTCTCCTCCTCTCTCCCTCCCTCTCCACCTCTCTCCCTCTCTCTATCTCTCTCCCCTCTCCCTCTCCCTCTCCCTCTCTCTCGTCCTCTCTCCCTCCCTCTGCCTCTCTCTCCTACTCTCTTTCTCCACTTCTCTCCCTCTTTCTATTTCTCCCCTCTCCATCTATTTCTCCCCTTCTCTCTCTCCCTCTCTCTCGCCCTCTCTCCCTCCTTCTGCCTCTGTCTTCTCTTCTCTCTCCCTCTCTCCCTCCCTCTGCCTCTCTCTCTCCTCTTCTCTCCCTTTCTCTATTTCTCTCCCCCTCTCTCTATCTCTCTCCCCTCTCTCTATCTCTCCCCCCTCTCTCTCTCTCTCTCACCCTCTCTCCCTCCTTCTGTCTCTCTCTTCTCCTCTGTCTCTCTCTCCCTCCCTCCTCCCTCTCCACCTCTCTCTCCCACCTCTTTACCTTTCTCTCCCCTCCCTCCCTCTCTCTTCCCCCTCTCTCTCTCTCTCTCTGAATCCACTTGTATTTATAATTATTTATTTTGCAAATATAGAGTTATTTCCCTGTGGCTATTCCCACAAATAAAAGACAATTGCTTCTTTTTTTTCTTTTCTTTTTTATTGAGAAAGAATGAAGAGACAGTTCATGGTAGTCGTCTAAAAAGAATCATGGCGGAAGATGGCGGAAGATATGGCGGCACATAGGGAAATCTTAAAACTCAAAGAAAAATCGCTTTTTATCGCTGAAGCACGGGGGAAATTATTTATCTAATTCTCAGCTTCTTTTATTTGCCGTGTCTTGAAACGAAAACCGCGCACACATTAATCAAAAATAAGCAAAACGCATTTCATATTCTTATATATATATATATATATATATGTGTGTGTGTGTGTACGGGCGCATGCAGGCGTGTGCGCATATCTGTATGTGAAAAGCGATAAAAACCATTTATCAAACGTTATAGATTACTATGTCTTTTTGCCAATAACAATTTTAATTCTTCTGTCTGTTTTCGGATAAAGGGATACCCAGAAACCGCTACATTTCCACACACACATATATATAGATAGATAGATAGATATGAATTTTAAGACATTCTTTTTATAGATACAAATATTTAAGTAAATTCTCTGTTTATATTAAACAGTATTAATAACATTTACCGGCCTGAATGTGCGAGAAATTTTCATAGAAAATATTCGTCATCTGACAGGAATCGAACCTGTATCCTATACGGAACCGTCATATAGCCTGACGTGCCTTTAACCGATTGAGCCACAGAGGATCATTCGATTAGCAAGGTCGATTTTACTGCTTTTAAACTACAATCTTCCATGAATCTCTCGCGTACATTCATATCTGCTCAAAGCGTATCCAAATGTAAAAAAAAATGACGTCACACATTAGGAAATGGACAAACATAAAAATGTCTTAAAATAATTGTCGGACTTTCTCCATTTCATAAAAGATATGACTAAATATATTAATGTGCATTTGGACAGTAAGTTTTCGTTCAAGCATCTTTCATTGAAAACACAAAGATGACACAAAGGTTCTTTTCAAATCACATAGTCCTACACAACTCATCACTAGGAAAATATTGCTTATTAAAAAACATTCTCCCGCTATCAATCTTATAATATTTACCAGTGGAGACAGTTTGTTATATGGGTTCTAAAAACAGAAGTAATGCCCACGTCAACCGGCGTCGCTTAACACCATCCAAAACTATGGACTATTTCTATATTCCTTGAAATATATATATATATATATATATATATATATATATATATATGAAGAAATATAATTTTAGGGTGTACTATGTTTATGGGATAAAGTGCTCAATATCAGAGATAGAGCGTATGTAAATATAAATATAAAAGTGAATATTGAATTCAATAAGTCGACAGGCTGTTTCATGCTGGACACAATATATATGGCTGTTCCTGTATAGAGGCTGAAAGAAAGGAAGAAACAAAGAAAGAAACAAAGAAGAAGAAAAAAGAAAAAACGAAAAAAAGAGAGAAAGAAAGGAAAATTAATGACAAAGTGGAAAATATTTGTTCGTGTGACACGTTTTGTCCTTTTAAAATGGCGTTTCTGTTGATGTAACTACACATGCGTAGGAAGTTGAGAGAGGTGACGCTGAAATTTTTAACCTTTTTTTTTAGATGTGTCTGAGTATATAATCTAGATGTGTCTGAGTATATAATCTAGATGTGTCTGAGTATATAATCTAGATGTGTCTGAGTATATACCCTAGATGTGTCTGAGTATATAAGCTAGATATGTCTGAGTATATAATCTAGATGTGTCTGAGTATTTAATCTAGATGTGTCTGAGTATATAATCCAGATATGTCTGAGTAATCCAGATATATCTAGCTAGTTTCGTTTTATTTACCTAATATTGTTCCATTGTAACAAAATTTATATATCATCTTCTCCTATGGCTAGTTATTTACAAACGAAATAAAAACAAAAGTTACAGTCGACATGAAAATTGATGAAGTGGCGTAACAAAAAAAAAAGGTCTTGAGTCAAATGTCTAATAAAAAATATATAATATACAGAACATGCCCTCTTGATGAAAACTGCTAAGTAGACAACATGATTTATGAAGCCACAATTAAGACCGTCACTATCGGATCGACGGAAATGAATTTTCAAGCAAAGAATATCGCTTGAAACGTTGCAGAATAAATAATAGCCTGACAGATAATACGCGTTGGATATAAAAGAAAATAAATGGAATGTTAAATTATATTTTTAAAAAGTTACTAGTTATTAACAGTCAAATCCTGCAGTTTAGGCAATGAAGAAAAAAATGGCGATTGCTGCATTTGAGAATCAGTATAGCTTATTAAATAAAAACAATCAGTGTATTTTTATGTGACTTTGAACCTGCCTAGAACTCAAATCTACATAAATTCGTTTAAGAAATTTTTTAAAAAAATCACAGTGATGTCAACTCCAATATCTGTTCCCACTAAAAATAAGGTTAAGGAATAATGCCAGATATAAAATCTATTGAAAATAGATGACTTTATATAATAATAATAATAATAATAATAATAATAATAATAATAATAATAATAATATGCAAATTTGCCGCCAACGTTTAGCAAGGCAAATATAAGAGATAATAATATTTTACCATTTGATTTGCTTCACCCGATGATGCAAAGGTTAAATTTAATACACAAGTAAGGTACATTTTTTAAATTCTTCAATCCATTTTTACATAGATAGATAGATAGATAGATAGATAGATACGAACAGATTAAAAAGATAGATAGATAGATAGATAGATAGATAGATAGATAGATACGAACAGTTTAAATAAGTAGATACATAAATAGATACATAGATACGATACGATCAGATTAAATGAGATAGATAGATAGATAGATAGATAGACATTAGCTGATAAATATTAATTGATATTGATAGATACATAGATAAGTAGATACAAATAGATTAAAATGATAGATAGATACGATACGATCAGATTAAATTAGATAGATACGAACAGTTTAAATAGATAGAGAAACAGATACATAGATACGATACGATCAGATTAAATGAGATAGATAGATAGATAGATAGATAGATAGATAGATAGATAGATAGTGAAGAGTAGTAGATAGATAAAATTGAAGAGTATGATTCGATAGATGCGATACGATCAGATTAAATGAGATAGATAGATAGATAGATAGATAGATAGATAGATATGATACGATCAGATTAAATTAGATAGATAGATAGATACAGATCAAAAGATAGATAGATAGATAGATAGATAGATAGATAGATAGGATACGATCAGATTAAATTAGATAGATAGATACAGATTAAAAGATAGATAGATAGATAGATAGATAGATACGATCAGATTAAATGAGACAGATAGATAGATAGATAGATAGATAGATAGATAGATAGATAGATAGATAGATAGAGAGGGAGAGAGAAAGAGAGACTGATTAAAAGATAGATAGATAGGTAAATATCCGTATTTATGCAGGACTGCACATATTCATATAAATGTGCTCAAGTGTGTGTCTGTATGTGTGTCTGTATGTGTGTCTGTATGTGTGTCTGTATGTTTATGCACATCAAAACGTCATCTGGTTTCCATCGATTCTACTAAACAGATTAACGTGTAGATTCTTTCTTTTCCCTTAAAAACCGTTTTTTTTCTCTTTTAGAATTCCTAATACATTTTTATTTTGTTTAAAATTACTGTTTTACTAAAAGTCAAATTCAGTTTTTAATCACATCTGTTTGAGATTGTACAGAGCCTAAAGTTCTCTCCTGTCTCACTTTATATATATATATATATATTTATTATATATATATATATATATATATATATATATATATATATATATATATATATATATATATATATATATATATATTTATTTTATATATATATATATATATATATATATATATATATTTGTGTGTGTGTGTGTGTCTATGCGTGTTAGCTTTTAAGTTAAATTTTCCTGTGCCAACATTTTAACAATATTAGAGAAATCTTAGAAATGACCTTGAAAGCTTACGTAAATCTCGGAATTTCACGTCTGCGATTTGATGGTTTTAAATTAATTTCATTATATCTTTTAAAATTAATTTCCTAATTGCATTTCAAAGTAGCTGCTTTATCATGGATTATCAACTGCTCCCCTCCCTCACGTCATAATTTGAAGAAACGTTTCTATGATTATATACGAAATATTTACTAACGCTATGTGAAATTGGCGATTCCAGCTGGGAAATGGCGGCCTGTGATGGAAATAGTTGAAGAAAGATAGCATATAGTGGATCCCATTACCTCAAATGAAATGCAACTACCTGGGCTAAAACAAAGAGAGCAGCCGGGAAATGTTGTTAATATCGATCCAAGCGTGTCGTAGTTTCTTCGTCAGGAGTGTGGGCGAGTTGCCTGTCGAACGCAGACTTAACTAGATATCGGCATGTTCATGCTGACCGATTATTAATCAAAGATGAGGCATTCCTTAACAACAATCATCTGACATATGAGGAGTGAGGAAAAAGATTTGCAAAAGTCGATCTGGCTCAAGAAGGCACCTGAAGCTATCCCGGTTTCCCGGATACTGACGAAGGGACGCAAAGAAGCGATACAGGCGGAAGATTTGGTTTACTGTCTCTGTGGGAAAAATATGGTTTCAAAAGTCGCTGCTGGTCTTATGACCGATAATGAGATTAAAAAATCAGCGATGGTTCAAGCTCTTTTAAGGATTACTCGGAATTGGGTTGAACGCAGTGAATATATCATAAAAATAGAGGATGTAAAACATAGACGTAAAAACACGTCATATCCTTAACTATCCTCGTCAGATCGAGATTTTCATATGGCTCTCATGCATGATGTCAAACCCGTTCAGAAATATGTAAACTGTCAGCTGCATACAACCGTTTCCTAATAATGAATGTTGAAAAAGGCTTTGAGCGAGTAAAGCCCGAAGGTTTTGGCAAGCATCATCCTTCTTTGAACACTGTAGATTGGCGCTACAGAATCACAAAGAAAGTTAAAAAATAACAAAAAAAACACATCACTTGAGGCCCACCACCAGCAGCAACAACTAAAATCGATTGCACATTGTAGCAAAAAGAGAAAATCATAACATAATCAAGATGTTGATCTTCCACACAACTTCAAGCAAAAGGTTGGGAAGGAAACCCCCATCAATACTGAAAAAAATCGCCAAGAGCAACTGGACTTGAGAGACTTATTTTCTCGAAAAAATTGTTTTAAGAGAATGTTTTTATAAATTTCAACCTAAAGCAGAACTGGCTGCCGCCTCAATAAATTCCAAATGTTTCCTTATAGGGAAACGGCTAATATTACCATTACTATATATTAGTTACCGGTGCTTTAAATTTTTCACAATATAAATGAAGCCTTAGAAATAACTTTCAATGAATGTGAATTTTCTGTCTCCAATGTTATGTTTGAAATTAATTATTTGATATTATTGAAAAAGAATTGAATTTTTATTTATTCATTTGTTAGAATCACTATGAAGGAAAGAGAGATAGGGGAGGGCAGTGAACCACTTTACTTGATGAGATTGTACGAGTGGAAGGCGGGAAGGAGGATAGGGGCCTTAGCAAAGAGCTATATGAGATAAGAAGTTGGAGAGTCTATGATAGATGTGGAGTATAGAATAATAATAATAATAATAATAATAATAATAATCAATCACCTACTCTACATGGATGATCTCAAACTCTTTGCCAAAGACGACAATGAGTTGAAAGGCCTCCTCAATATTGTAAAATACTTCAGTGACGACATGGGTATGGACTTCGGATTAGATAAATGTGAAAAAGTAACTTTCAAGAAAGGTAGAATTACAGAAACACCCTTAATAGATTTAGATTTTGTCACAAAGATTAGGGAACTGGAGCATGGTGAAGCTTATAAGTACCTAGGAATTAGCGAAGGAGATGGCATACAACACCCCCAAATGAAGGAAAAAATAAGAAAAGAATACTACAGGCGTGTACGTCTGGTACTAAATACTGAGCTGAACTCAAAAAACAGGATATCAGTCATAAACACATTGGCTGTCCCTGTGGTGCAATACAGCTTTAATGTCCTTAACTGTTCCATAGCTGAAATTAAGCGACTGGATGCCAAAACGAGAAAGCTACTCACTTGCGATCGCATGCATCATCCCAAAGCTGATGTCGACCGTCTGTATGTGCCCAGATCCGAAGGAGGCAGAGGATTAGTTCAACTAGAACTGTCCTACAAAACTACAACAATTGGCCTCCAAAGATATTTGGAAACTACAGAAGACTGGATGATGGTGTGCGTCAAGGAACATGAAAGTAGTAAGCGTCTCTACTCCGTAATGAAGGAAGCCAACAAATTCAAAATGGAGTTCCAAATGGGCGTAGATATGCAACTACAGCACAATACACCGGCTGAAACTGCAAAATACCTAAAAAAGATAGCTAAGACGAATGCAACAGACCAGTTACAGAAGCGATGGCAAGATAAACCGCTTCATGGCCAATACTCTGCCCGTACCAAACAAGCTGACGTAGACAAAACCCGTACCCATCAGTGGCTACGTAGTGCAGGGTTGAAAGCGGAAACTGAAGGTTTTATCCTTGTTGCGCAGGACCAATGCTTGCTAACTAGGAATTATCACACATATACTAAAAATATTGTGTCAGTCCAAAATGCAGATTCTGAGATAAATATCCAGAAACGATTGATCATCTTGTATCAGGTTGCACGATATTGGCACCCACTGAATATAAAACCCGACATGACAGAGTGGGCCAATATCTGCACTGGAAAATCTGCAACTTCTACGGGAAGAAAACTGAAAGAAACTGATATGAACACCACCCAGACCCGGTTACGGAGATAGGACCTGTTACAATTCTATGGGACTACACAATACACACTGACAGAACAATCAAGGCCAACCGCCCAGATATTGTTATTAAAAACCATAAACAAAAACGGTGCCTCCTTATTGATATGGCAGTCCCTGCCGACTGCAATGTATCTTTGAAGATATTCAAAAAGTTGTCAAAGTACAAGGACCTTGAAATAGAAATCGTGAAAATGTGGCATATGGGAACATCAACAATCCCTGTTGTAGTTGGAGCCCTAGGACTGGTTGGAAAAGATTCCAGTAGACTAATTGAAGGGATACCTGGAAGTCCATGCCTAAAGGAGATACAGAAAATTGTTCTAACAAGTACAGCCCACACCTTACGAAGGGCTTTATCTATGTAATCTTTTTTTTTTTTTTTTTTTTTTTTTTGTCAGTGGAAAGTGTCATGACGCCATTTCTAACCTTAGGTCCCTGTGCGGGACCCGGAAAGAAAATGTAAACGCCAGAAATCAAAGAAAATAAAAATAATAATAATAATAATAATAATAATTCCATAATCTAAGCAAGGTGACGAGAAAGGAGACAATTTCGTTAGAATTAAAGAAAAGAGTGCTGGATTGCTATGTGATATCCAGGCTCATATACAGCAGTGAATGTTGAGTAATCTCCCCACGAATGTAGAGAACGCTAGAGGAAGCAGAAATATGGTTCTACAGAAGGATACTGAGAATTATACGGACGGAGCGAGAATGCAACAAAGAAATCTTTAGAGAAAATGGAAAACAGAAAGAACAATTATACTCAGTATCAGGAAAAGACGGTGTACGTGTAAAATCACCCAAAACTAAATTTTTCTGCAAAATCACCCATCTCTAAATTCTATGTGTAAAATCACCCATCTCTAAATTGTATGTGTAAAATCACCCATCACTAAATTGCATGTGTAAAATCACCCATCACTAAATTGCATGTGTAAAATCACCCATCTCTAAATTGCATGTGTAAAATCATCCATCACTAAATTGCATGTGTAAAATCACCCATCTCTAAATTGCATGTGTAAAATCATCCATCACTAAATTGCATGTGTAAAATCACCCATCTCTAAATTGTATGTGTAAAATCATCCATCACTAAATTGCATGTGTAAAATCACCCATCTCTAAATTGCATGTGTAAAATCATCCATCACTAAATTGCATGTGTAAAATCACCCATCTCTAAATTGTATGTATAAAATCATCTATCACTAAATTGCATGTGTGAAATCACCCATCACTAAATTGCATGTGTAAAATCACCCATCACTAAATTGCATGTGTAAAATCATCCATCACTAAATTGCATGTGTGAAATCACCCATCTCTAAATTGCATGTGTGAAATCACCCATCTCTAAATTTTACCAACATTTTACGCAATATTCCGACTCGGAAAGAAAACCAAAGAGCCTCCAAGACATGGTGACAGAAGAAAACGAGAGAAAAGGAAAAATTCAAGAAAGCATAAAGTATGATCATCTGAAAAATCCCAAGCTCTGAGTTACAAATTAGAGTTATAAATCAAGCAGTAGATCAATTATGACTGAACAGTGAGTTCGATCCTCACTGGGTGCCCCATACTTTCGACCTTGTGTCACATCAGCAACGCCCAGAAAATCCCCATAAACAACAAGTAGGTACTCTAGTTTAAATATTTGGAAGCGTTTTAACAGAGGATGGAAAATGTGACACCGCGATCCGAAGACGCATTGGACGAGCGAAAGATGCCTTCCAAAAGCTAAGCAACGTGATGAGAAACAGGAGCCGAGTGTGCTAGATTGCTATGTGAGCTTTAGATATATCTCAATTCTCGTATATATATATATTGTATTTTGTGTTTGAAGATTACTCAAGAATGTCTGTCTGAATTTCTTGGATGAAGATACACCAGCCACAGTTAGTGTAAACACAATCTTTTCATTGGCTGCAGTGTATGTGTTTTGCCAGACTTACGGTCAAATCACGCTGAAACACCGGTTCTCGTGCGATCACCGAAGTTAAGCAGCATAGAGCCAGGTCAGTACTTAGATGGAGGACCGCTTGGGAACACCTGGTACTGTAAGCCCCCAAAGTCCAACCCTTACCTCACAGTCGGTGGGGGGTGTAAACGGTAGTGTCAGAGCTATGCCGCCCGGAACTTCGTTCCTGGTAGGGCCACCCAAGGCGGACAGGTCTGACACACACGCCGGCTAACAAGGGCTCTGGTGAAAATCCAAGGAGCGTCTGCATCGGTAACCGGCGGCTTCTGGTCGTTCCTGTCTCTGCGTCTGTGGGAACCCCGCGGCAAGCAAGAACGTTATTCGAGTAGGCCTGGGTACCCTACTTCTGTAATTTATCCCAAGAATCTTCTTCTCATAACAGGAAGAAGCCGGCTCAATCCGCCCAGGGTGAATGCCACAGTAGTACAGTATGTGTTTTGCCAGGGTAACATACAATTACAGGGTTAACTTTCTGCCCAAAGCTGAAGAGCCCATTCTACCCCAATTTGGCGATTTTGTATTCATTTTGTATTCTCCTAGACCGGTTGCCACCCAAGGCTACGCTGTCTGACCTGCTACAGGGTGTTCCAGTAACTTGGACCGATTTTAAATGTGGGTTAAGTTTAAGCGTCTAATGATATTTTCTTTTCCTTTCAGATTTGACGGGCATCTGGGCAATATTATTTTTCACTTATAATTGCCATGACTTAAATAACATGATCCAGCATAGTTAGTAAATTTACACCAATAACACTGATTTATTTACCGCGAACTTTGATCCGTCTTAATGAAACACCATTATATAAAATCCGTCTTAATGAAATACCCTTTATTTTCCCTTTAGTTGGTGGGCGAAGAGATGAATCCGTACCTTTCTCAACTGTATTGCACGTCTGTGACGAGCTCGGCTGGGATTCGAAGATGAAGACGAGTCGAAAATATGTGCCTCTACAGAAGGATGCTGAGGATACCATCGACTAAACTTGTGAGCGATGACGAAGTTTTAGAGAAAACAGAAGCAGAAAAGACACTTATACTTCGAATCAGAGAGAGGCAATTGAAAATTCTACGGTCCGTAAAGAGGAAAGGGGGATTAGAATTTTTGACAACAACAGGTTATATTGAAGGCAAGAGAAAACCAACCTAGCAAGCTTCTATAAATGTTTGGCAGAAAGGGAACTCGGACAGATGGCAACCTACTAAGAAGTAGAAAGGGCAGGAAATTGTGGAGAGCCACGTGCTGAAGGGACACGGTGCATAGAAGAAGAAGAAGAAGAAGAAGAAGAAGAAGAAGTGTCTTATCTTTAACTCTGGTACAAACGTAATCGAGTCTCACACTAATTTAATTTATTTTTAAGCCGACATTATTTAGTTAGCGCGCCATTTTTATTATGATTTTCTACGACAAAACTCCAAATGAATTTATCTCCATCTCGCCTCGATTGTAAGCAATTTTATAGACCGATAAGCATTGGCAAAGAGGTGTTAAAATAATGATTCAATTGTTATGCATTTTATTATTAACTTTTCACTTGTTTTTTTCTTTCATATTATTCTTGTATAATTGTCGTAAAAAAAAGCTCTTACGTTTTACAACCAATAAGTTAACAGCGTAGATCAAGATTAACCACATATTGTCAATGGTCAGGAATTACTGACTGAATAAACATTTTATAATTATAATGGAGGACTATATTTAAAGGCGAGATGGGCTAACCGTTAGCGGCTCGGATTGAAACAATCGGAGAGCCGAGTTCGAATTCCAGTCAAGTTCATTTACGTGCTGATATCCTTATGTCAATCTCATCCACCCCCTCATCTATAGGTACAATAGCAGGTCAGACTGGGTTTCATTATCCATTCAACGCTAAATTGATCGAAGTGTCTGATTTTACTGATAGAATAAGAATTCTATAATATGGAGTAATTGTAGTCTGTCTATATTTCCGAGATGGGGTATTATGTACATTATTTACGTTATTGTCCTCATCTTTGTCGCCATATTTATCACAACGTTTCGGCCGTTGTACGCTCCGGTCTTCTTCAGGTGTTTGGAATGTCGAACTGAACCCTTTATTTCGCTCACCGGGCATTAAAGAATCAGCACATATGCTAGGCCACAAAAATCTCCTGAGCCGACCAAGCATAGAAATAAATACAATATGGGAACCAGTAATAAGGAGTGCCAGAGAAAAGCAATGATAACAACATAGTTGCAATATGAGCTCTGGTAAAAATATGTATTTGATAACAGCAAAATTGCAAGATGAGCACTGGTAAAAATGGTTGCTGAAGACATTAGGTTTATAATACCCAGAAATTCATAACCAAGGACACATAGCGCAGTAGATAAAGGCGTTTGTTAGATACAGTGACAGGAGCCAAAGAGTGTGAGTTCAATACCCGGTTAAGGCAGTGGAGAACTTGGAGAGGGGAATTAACAGAAGATAACTGATAACTGACATCCATTAAACATGGCACATGGAACTAGAACAGTCTACCCCAGTGAGCGAAATAAAGGGTTCAGTTCGAAGGCCGGAGCGTACAACGGCCGAAACGTTGTGATAAATATGGCGACAAAGATGAATACAATAGTCCGAATAATGTAAATGGAATAATTGTATTTGTAAAAAATATATAGTGGCTCGGATTAAGGAATCGGAGAGCCGAGTTCGAATTCCAGTCGAGTCCATTGCATTCGCTTACGTGCTAATTTCCTTCCCCCGCCTATGGGTAAAACAGGATGACAAGCTGGATTTCATTGTCCAGTCAGCCTTATTTGAATTGATTGAAAAACGAAAAATTAATCTGCATTCTTTTCTGTTTATAGTTCATGTTCTTAAAGTGATTTTCCAAGCGTAGCTTAGATGTGACACAAGGCCAAAAAGTAGGAGGCACCCAGTGAGGATCGAACTCGCTACTCAGTCGTATTTGTTCTAGCGAGACAAGCTCGCTAACCATTACACTGCCTCGAGGTGCCCTACTTCATGTTCTGATAGCCTTGGTTGGCAACCAGTCTAGGAAAAAGAAACTCTGAATTTAAACCACCTGCTACCTTGGAGGCCCGGAATAAAAAGAACAAATGTAAAGATTTTGATAATAATTTAAGTGAAGAAATTATTGCAAATAATAAATAAATAAGTTTACTATCGGAACGAATTTTAAACGGATTTATAAATCGAAGTAATTATTATTGTTGTTTCTTTTATGCGTGCAATCATGGTCCTCCACATCTTCCTGTCCGTTTTAGATCTTCATATGCTTTTTTTATTTCTCCCAAACCCTGTTCAACCATCCATTTATTCAACCTTATCAGGTCTGCTACGCACTGCTTTCCTATGTCTTTCTTTCCATCAAACTGTCCTGTGAGTGTCAGATTTTCCAAGCCTATCTTCCTCGTTACGTTCCCCAGAAATTTCAACTGCCTCTTCTTGGTGTCAAATATAAGTTTCCTTTTTGTTTCCATTTCCTCCAAAACCTTGTCATTGCTCACATGTTTCGGTCCGTGGTATCCTCAGCATCTTTCTGTAGAACCATATTTCTGTTGCTTCAAGTCTCTTCTTCAACTTTGAGGAAATTGTCCAGCATTACATTAGTAGCCAGAAATTAAGGCAAGAGTATAATATTTATAATGTAAACACATTGTGGTTTATTGTCAGGAAAACATTGAAACCAATTTTAATATAGTATTGCATTATATCAGGTCATCCCATAAGTTCTGTCCGAATTTTGAATAAAGAAAACAAGTGACCAAATGTTACATTTAATTACAGATTCAATCAACAATGTATTTTCCCTGATTATCTATGACTTCCTTCCATCTATTAACAAGCTTACTAATTCCATTACTGTAAAATTCTTTTAGCTTCGATTCGAAGAACTCACAAATGTCAGTTTTAACCTCTTCCTGTGTTACAAAAGCTGTTTCTTCCAAATGATTCCGTAAGCTATGAAACAAATGGTAGTCTGAAGGAGCAAGATCGGGAGAATAAGGTGGATGAGGAATTTTCTCCCAACCAAGTTCTTCGATCTTTTGTGACGTGATTCTTGCTGTGTGGGGTCGCGCATTGTCCTGATGAAACATCACCTCTTTTCAATTCACTAGAGCAGGTCTTTTTTTCCTCAAAGTTTGGTTCAAACGATCTAATTGCTGACAGTATGTCAACTCGGGATTTGAGGTTGTTTTCAGACAATTCATGAGGCACCCATTTTCCAAGTTTAGGAACTTTTCCAAGTTGTTGAAGATGACGATGAACAGTTGTATGGTTTGAAGTGAGAACCACTGCCAATTCCTCAACTGATAAAGCAGGATTTTCTTCAAGGTCTGCTTCAAGAAGCTTTTCATCAAACTCAACTGGACGTTCGGTTCGATCTTCATCTTCAAGGGTGAAATCTCCACCTCTGAATTTTGCAAACCATCTTCTGCAAGTTCTTTCATTCACACATTCCTCTCCATAAACTGAGTGAATGTTTCTAGCCGCTTTGGCTGCTGAGTTTCCTTTCTTAAACTCATAAAGCATTATGTACCTCAAATTATTCTTGGGTACTTCCATATTAGCAGGGTTTTAATCAAACAAAATTTAATTTTATTGTTCTCTGAAATAAAATTTGATCAGTTTAAATGCATCTAAATATAAAAATAATGTTCAGCTCCATTAGACATTATAAAATACAAATATATATATAAATATATATAAAAAATGTTCAGTGTGTGGTAGTGATGTTTTTAATTTCCGAATACGGTTAGCACATTATGGATTTGTTCGTATTTAATATTGTTAAGAGTTGGCTTTTTCTTTTTTACTATTAGAGCTTCCATTATTTTTAGTCTACCACACACTGAACATACACAGAACGCACACATTCTACTAATCTGATAATCGAATCATCCTTGATAATGGCTAAAGGTATAGCCGAAAGCGCTCGGAAATATAAAACATTCGGACAGTTCTTACACACCCTTTGTCCAGAAAAGAAAGCTCTTGTCAGAACACAAGAAAAATTAAATAAAAAACTCAACCGTAGTACCTTGTCTGTCGTTTTTAATGAAAACATATATATATATATATATATATATATATATATATATATATATATATATATATATCATGTAACACTATAATTATCCATCCCAATAAATGTTTAATATCTAAAAAAAAAAACACTAATTTAACTGACTTTCTTTTTTTCCAGTTTCCAGATAAGACGTATAGCCAACTTGACACCATTTGTCGTGAAAATCACTGAAAAACCCTTTGAATTATTCATCTAGAAAGGGAACAGGTCAAACACGCCATCTTCCCAACTGAGCAATGGTGAGAGGAAAAAGATCATTCAGCCCTTCAGTAATGTAATCAACATTCATACTCTGGCTTCCATCTTTAAAGTCCATTCAAGAAACATCAAGAGAACGGTGAAAGAATTTTAAAAAAAGGGGGGGGCAAGTAGCGAGGAAAACTTGGATGGCAACTGGTTTACCGCAGAAAGAAATGGCAACCTACTGCGGGAAAAAAATCAGCCTCGTCAATCATGTATCTAAAGATACATGATCGCCTAAGCGTGTATCACGCATGGCACGTAACTGACTGGGTTCACCATAAGACATCCGACAGCAATTTTGACTTAATAAATGTCAGTCTAATCAGGAGATAAAAGGATTCAAAAAGAAGAAAATGTATTGAAAGTGCACTGATCACACACTTCTCGACAATAAACTTAAGACCAGGCTCATACATAATATCACCGATCATCACAAAAGTAGCATAATGTGGTATACGTGATAATGAAAAAAGACGTCTACTCGGAGCGAGCTGTTTTAAAATCCAACAAACTCCAATGTGTTATTCAGGACTAGTTCGTAATAACCCCGAATTCCCCGACCGGGGGAGGAGATATAATCTTGGCTGGGTACCCCGAGCAGGGCTTTGTGACTATCTTATGAACATTTTCATTTTTTTCTAACTACATTTATATACGTTACAAATTAAACTGATCACAAATATTAAAGGATGACATTTTTTTTACGGATTTTTTTTTTATATCCATATCCATCAACTTTTGATCATACTATGTCTTAAAAAAAAAAGTCATTAAATAAAATATAATGATAAAAATATACTATTTTTTACGGATTTTGACTTAATTCGGGGTCCTTTTTTATATCCAAATCCATCAACTTGTTTTGATCATACTAAGTCTTTAAAAAAAAAAAAAAAAAACTTATATAAAATTCACTATTTTTTTATCCATAACGTTGACTGCTAAAATTATTCAAATTCTTAGCAAGAAAGTTGGTTTTAAAATTGTTGCAAAACATTGTTGATTTCCTTAAGAGGGGGATGATATATTATAAACTGTTTCTAATTTATATTTAAATACAATGTATTTATTTTCAAATTTTCTACTTGAATTGTTCACCTATGTTACATATGATCCATTATTGTCCATAATTAGGTTACAATAAAATTAATATTTTATACGAATACTACTATATTAAAATTGGGATGTAGTACAGTGGGGGGGCATTTGATAGATTCAAGCACCCCGTATCATAAATTGGGTGGGACCACGAGACCCTTGCGCTGGCCCTGTAAATATGCATATATATATATATATATATATATATATATATATATATATATATATATACTAGCAGCATGGTCCGGCGTTGCCCGTGCTTGATTCAAAAATCATACGACTCCGTGCTGATGTTGCTACATGCTTTACTTCTTGCCTATCTTACACTGCGAATTTTTTCTAAGATCTATACTAAATATTAAATCTGTTACGGAAAAAAGAACTAAACAAAATGAACACAAAACGATCAGCTTTAAAAAAAGGACTCGTAACTGGAAAAACCGAATGAAAAAAAGAATGTTAACAGCAAATACTTTTTCACACCTAACCCAGTTCTGCGGAATCAGAATCAACGTTGAGTTTAAGCAAGCGAATGAGCCAATTGAAGTAAAGTGCTATGCAGATTTTAATTTTCCCCACTTGTGACGAATGTAGCTGTCGATTTTTTTTTTTTTTTTTGCATGCTAGCATGCTAGTTAACATTCGTGTCAGTCAGCTGTTGGCTCTCACGCTGGCCAATAGAATCTTCCTGCCTATTCGTGGCAGCCAGCTATAGGCTCTCACTCTGGCCAGTAGAAAATGGCCGCAAACTACATGAAAACTGCCGTAAAAGCATGAAAAAATCGATTATTTCCTCTATCGATGGGAGTTGGGAAATGCAAAGTCGGTGTTGGCCTTTCCCACTAACTTGGAGCATGTGCATGTAAATTTTGATGCAAATCCGTCGAAAATTGCGGTCGTGCATTCGTTACACACACACACACACACACACACACACGCACACACACATCCTGCCTTTTATAGATAGATATATAATATAATATAACGAAATTTATTTGAAAACAAATGTTATTTAACATTATTTAAATGCTTAGATAAATATAGCGTTCAAAACTGTTCAAATCTATGAGCCTCGTTTTCAAATTCCATGAGAGTGACTTTAAACTTCGTTATAGGGAAGAGTTTTCATCTACTATGTCTAATGTTAAAACAGTCAAATAATTGTGTGACAGCTAAAAACAGAAAATGATTTTATTACACACAAATTCATTGAAAATCAAAGTCGAGCATTTTCGGTGCGTGGAATTAATATGGCTTTTCGATTTAGTCTAATTAGAATTTATATTCTGTTATGAAGTTTCTGTGATTGTTTTTTGTTTTTTGTTTTTTTTAGTTCTGCTGCTACTGCTTTTTTTGGTCTTTTCGATTTGTTTTGTTTTTTGTTTTTTTGTTTTTTGTTTTTGTGTTTGTCTTTTCAACTACCGCCATTTGTTTTCGTTTCATAACTTTGAGAAGATTCTTTCCTCATAAAATATTTATATTTTTATTCTTTCTTCTCAACTTTTAATCTATTTTCTTTTACTATTTGTTTATTAGGTTTGACCCAGGAAAACATTCCCCAGAAATCGACTTGTCAGTGCTTGCACACACACACACACACACACACACACACACACATATATATATATATATATATATATATATATATATATATATATATATATTTGTGTGTGTGCACATAAAACAGACAAATGAAAGATGGCGGAAAAGAGCAATCAATCATGCATACACGTGTGTATGTATATATATACACACACACACACATATATATATATATATATATATATATATATATATATATATATATATATATATATATATACTCACATTTACACACACGCATAAGCACGACATCAGGCAATTATAGTATATACACTACAGTTCAAAAGTTTTAAGTTACTCCCAGAAGTAGCATCTTGACGGAAGAATGAAAAAAAATGTAAAAGAGCTCTTGAAAAGAGAATGGAATCCATTATCAAACTTATACATCGTTTTCGCTTCGTCGGACTTGCCGGTTTCAAATCAAAGAATTCATTGTTTTAAAACCGCCAGGTCAGGCGAAGCGAAATCGAATTCTCGATTTTGCGAAATAAAATATTACCATGGCTTTCTGAAGTCTCCGATTTATTAATAAAAAAAAAGACCCCTAAAAATGATGGAAGCATCAATAATAAAAAAAACGCAAAAGCTAACAGTCACTAATATCAACTATGAACATGGCCAGTGTTTGGAAAATAAAAGCGACTTTCCCATCACTATAGATGCACATATATCAAAATGTACAGATTCAGTTAAAGATTAAAAAAAAAACAACACCCTTGAAAATGGCTAATAGAATAGCCGAAAGCGCTCGGCTATAAAAAAAACAAAAAACATTTGGACAGTTTCTACACACTCTTTGTCCAGAAAAGAAAATCCTTAAACAAACACAGGAAATATTGATTAAAAGCTTAATCGCATCATCTTGTCAGCTGTCTTTAATGATAATGGCATAAGAAAAGAATTACTACTTCAATAGAGAATTATATATATATATATATATATCCAGGTACGATGAGAACGAATAGAATACCGTTCCAACGTCCGTAACATTTAATTTAAAAGAGTACTCAATACATAGTAGAGCAATATTATTGATTTTAGGATATTAGACAGAAAACATTTAAAATTGCTACATAATTGCAGTCGTGTTTAAACACATAACGACGCGGCTCCCCGGAATTTTGTGGATTACTTACGAGTGAACGATTAATTTGGTTTCAAAATCAAAATACAACCTAATTTTTGTCTATATCTCTGAGATGAGGTATTATGTAAATTATTTACATTATTCGGACTATTGTCCTCATCTTTGTCGCCATATTTATTACGACGTTTCGGCCTTTCAGTATCTGTCTATATTTCTGAGATGAGGTATTATGTACACTATTTACATTATTCGGACTATTGTCCTCATCTTTGTCGCCATATTTATTACAATGTTTCGGCCCTTCAGTATCTGTCTATATTTCTAAGATGACGTATTATGTACATTATTTACATTATTCAGACTATTTTCCTCATCTTTGTCGCCATATTTATTACAACGTTTCGGCCCTTTAGTATCTGTCTATATTTCTAAGATGAGGTATTATGTACATTATTTACATTATTCGGACTATTGTCCTCATCTTTGTCTCCATATTTATTACAACGTTTCGGCCCTTCAGTATCTGTCTATATTTCTGAGATGCGGTATTATGTACATTATTTACATTATTCGGACTATTGTCCTCATCAATCATTTTCAAATTCGAAGTATCCACTATAACAAGTTATATATAAAGAGTGAAATAAAAATACATTGGAAGCGGTTTCCTCACACCAAAATCCATATAAACTGATGTCGGCAAATACTTCATTTTTGAGTTATTAAATTTAAAGAAGGTAGATGGCGCTGTTTTGCCATGGAGACTAGTTGACATTTGTCACTCATGTACATTTGTGGCTAGTCTTCTTCATTGTCTGAACGCGACTCTGTTTCGGACTGCCTCTGACTCGACTGACTGACTCGCTCGCTCTGACTGACGGACTTCACTCCAGACGGAACGGTATTTAGTCCCCCCCATGAGGGCATCATGTGGCACAAGGCCGGTTTAACGTGAGATCTCCGAGCCCGTGGGTTCGGGCAAAAAATATACCCTTTGAACCCGTATAAACGAGTTCAGGGTCGGTTTACCTCCCCGAAAGAGGCTCCGCCCTCCGGCGTAGCCTCGTTCGGGTTCCTCCCCGCCCGAAGGCAGAGAATTCAACCGATCAGCCGGTCAGCCTGTCGCCTGACTTCGGGATGGACTCCCTGCTTCCTCTTGAGGCGCAGTATTTATTACGTATGGAATAGTACATTATGTTATTAGGGGTAAGGTCCCATAACACATGTGTCCAGGCTACTGCAGTGGAGAACAAAAAAGACTTGGAGTGCTGAATTAAAGTTAGACAATTGCGACACCCAAAGGAGGCATGACACGTGGAACTAGAACAATCTACCCCGCTGGACGAAATAAAGGGTTCGGTTCGTAATTACAGTCACCCGAAGAAGTCCGGAGCATACAACGGGCGAAATGCCATGAATATGGCAACAGTCCTCAACAATGTAAACAATTAAGGCAAAATTCTTTGCAGTTGTTATTCCACTTAAAAACGCTCCATCTGTCTACAATTTGAATCCTCAGCCTTTGTCGGTAGAACGAGATATCAGTAGCTTTATGACGTTTCTTTACTTGTGACGTAATTCGTAAGCGTTCACTGCCATATTGTATTTTAGATATCACAAAGCAGGAACATGCAAACGCTAAAGAAAATGGCGAAAGATTGAGAAATTAAAGGATTTCGCAAAGTTCAGAAGAGTTAAATTCAATTCCGTTTTAGCTTTCTTTGAATTTAACGAAATCTATGGCGAATGTACGAATTATAAATTCTTTATCGACCCCTCCCCACATTTTAAAAAATCTTGCATTCTCATCTCTCACCTCCATAACGACAATAACAACAAACAAAAAAATCAGAGAGAGAGAGAGAAAGCAAATGTTATTCTATTAAACCAAATATCTGACATTTTAACCTTTCTCGTCACTATTTCAAATTCGTTTTTTAACGTTGCGCACTTTTGGTTGGGGTCACTATTCATGAAACAGCAGTTGAACGACATTATTTTTTTTATATATATAATTTTTCTCCTCTCATTCTGGGTTTTCGACTTCCCTGTGGCGCATGCGCGACATTTTATATCTGCTTGTTTGCGCATACCAGATTTCAGAACATTTCCACAGCGCATTTAACCAATATGGCGTACGATAATCTTTAATATCATATATAGTGTTATTTTATTACCTTTTATAGTTGCTTTTCCTTTTCTTTTCTTTTTTTAAATGTTGAATCGGGAGTTTTGTACTGAGTTCTGAAACCAGCAATGATATGGCAGTAGCGTGAGAAAAGTGAATGTATTTTTGGTCTCTTGAACTGCTTTCCACGGCTGTTTCGTTGTTCTTTAAAATACCCCCTGCGTCTTATATGAGACATGTTCGCGATAGTCGACCGAAATTAGCTACCTGGCAATTCCTATTAGCTTGGACTTTAGAGAAACTTTTATATACCTATTGTCATTATTTAAAAGTCTGTTATGCAGATTAAAAGTATTGTCATTGATAATATTCATTATATTAACTTCATCACGTTTAATATTAGTACTTTCTTTCGCTAAAATTATATGTAATAAATTCAAATTATATATTTGTAAAACATATTTGTTTCATTAATATTTTTTCTTGGGTTGCATTGGCATAAATACAATCAGAATTTTTATATTCTAATTATTTTCTTTTGTTTAATTCCCCATCCCCTCCCTCGTTAGGTGGTCAGTGATGTCAGTTCTCTGGTTGCTGTGGGATGACTTTCGTTTCGTGTGTGTGTTTTCGTATTTGTTATTGTGTCTAAATGAGTGCGTGTTTGTGGGCGTGTTTGTTTTTTTATAATGTTATAATCCCGTAATTATTTCGTCCAGTTAACTGATGTTTCTGCCACATTTAGGGATTGTAGGGGGTTTTATTACTAACCTTATTTTGTTTTGTTTTCATGTAAATAGTATTAATTCATATTGTAAATAATCATTGGGTTTTTTTTAAATTGTTGTTTTTTCAGACTTTGAAATGTACATATGGGGACTAGTTAGGATTTCATAGAGAATTTTAGGTATTATGGTGGACGTAGTAAGAAAGGTAGTGAATGTGTTGTTTTGGTGATAGGAATATTGTTGCTATGTTTGGGTCCGTGTCTGTGACTAGCTAAGTTTAGATTTAAGACAGAAGAAGACCGTCCTTCCCCAACCCCCTTTTTGGCCTTGTGCCACATTTTGTACATTAGTACAAATAAATAACTATTCCAACAAGATGTTTACAAGAGGCGGGTTGTACAAATCATATAAAGGAAGATTTTTGACTGAATTCTAATGGCAACTGTACTGTTTTGTTCAATCGTCATAATTGCTTTATTTTTATTTTATTTTATTACCTTTGGATATAATAAAGTTTTTATAGGCTCATGTTCTTTTTTTCCTATTATATTTCGTTTAATTGTAATCATGGATTGTTTAACCAAAATAATACCTCATAAATATAGCCTAGGTTGTATCGTTTACTAATAATTTTACTAATTTTACTAATTGCTATTTTTTCTTGATTTTTCTTGCTGAAACTGGGGTGCGTCTTATACATCCGCGCGTCTTATATGCTGTCAAATACGTTAATTCAAGTTGTAGGAGTAGTATAGGAATTTGTTATTCTGGCCATAGATATCTCGATTCTGATAAGTGCCATGATTTCTTTTAAGGGCATTTCTAACACATATAAAATGGCCGGTTACTCTCGAGCAAATCCATCTACGATGGCGGCTATCTAATCAATGCCATAGCTCTTTGTTCAGATCCCACAGAACCCACCAGTGGTTTATACTGCACCTATACTGAATAAACCTTAGACATAGTTTATGAGAGAACAACGCCAGTATGCCCAAGCCCTTGGTGACGGTAACTTCACAATACCACAACCATCGACGGCCTCCGAAGAGTCCCGTCTATCCAATTTAAATCACAAGATCTGAGTCAACGCCTGCTATGGTTTGCTGACATCTTCCAAAATACGGCGCCCTGGGATTGCTTTTTCAGACCAATAACATCAAGGAGTCACCTTCCTAACAAATCCAAAATGATGAGATTTGAATCCGACTTCTACACTCAAATAAGACGACGAACATTTTGTAACAAATGCTGATAACAAATATGGCGCCAGTTTGTTTACATTGCGCAGATAAGTACAAAAATTTCAGCGATTGCGCAGGTCAGTGTTGCCAATATTCTGTGAAAATTTTGTGTGAATTGATTGTATGGTTTTTGAAATATTAGAAAAAAAGTTATCTCGATAATAATTTGGCACGCAGTGTGTATATATATATATATATATATATATATATATATTGATTGTTCAAGTTGTGGCGAATGGATAGTGTTAGAGGATTCTAACGGTCTACCTCAGGAAGAGGAGGACGTAATGGATACAGTATTTGATACATTCAATATGCAAAGGCCTCAAGCAATTTTAGAACCGCGGAAATCAAGCAGAAAAAGAAAATTTACAGAGCCTTTGATGATTACTCCGAAGAGGAAAAAATATTAAAGACCCCTGCGAATTAAAAGCTTTGGAGGGGGGTGTCACAGTTCCTTACCTATAACTACAGAATGAACTCTTCCTAACGCTATGTATACTACGCCTCTCAAGAGAGAAGGTCGAATCGAGTCGAGCCGATAGTAGTTCACTCCAAACCAGACTGACAGTTATACTAACACCTTCCACATATTGTATTATTATTTCGTGTAATATACCTTTCTACTCTTGTGTTCGTGTTGTTCTTCCTTGGTCCTAACCTGGACCATAACAGATAAAGTGGGGGAAAATCACAGAGGTTAGGATTGCGCACACAGGAATTGATGGAGACAAATCTTCGGTGAATCTCTAGCCAGACCCTCAGTCCAGATCAAGAATCGGACCGGTTATATAACACTTGAAGACCTACGCAACTTCACGTGGCAACGCCTCTTCCGGCATGCGCCCACGCAAGCAGACATTTGCTTCCGCTCACGACAGCTGTTTATTCAAGGTTCAGTACACCCGTACGTCCTGTTTATTTTATCCACCGGGTTACATTTCCTGATTATGCTATCATCAATTCCGATTTCCGCTCACACTCTGATGCAGCGGATGTAAGGCTAAAAGTCTTTCCTCAACCGATATCCAATAACATGAAGACTATATAAGAATAAATCGCAAAGATATGCTGCATAACAACACTACACGAGGCATGCGCAAACTACGACTTGCGGGCCATATGGGGCCCGAATGGCTTTTTGAATGGTACGAATAAACTCATGAAGGAAATAACGTTTACTAAAATCATTTGTTTCTTTTCGTTCTCGCTTGTTCACTCTCATGTATAACCACATACATTAACAATGATTAAGTACAATGTTTCTGGATTTTGTAACATTTCATTAAAGGTAACGTTGTCAGCATGTTAAACCATTAGCGATTTTCCCTAAGGAAGATCATACGTGTAAACATCTTTTGCTTCAGTGACAGGAAACATCAATATTTTGTCAACTCCAACGACTAAATTAGAAACAAATCACATCCAGCAATGTTTGTTAATTACGCTGTCAACAGTGATTAGACCAAACTTCATTTTTTTTTTTTTTTTTTTTTTTTTTGGTTATAAAAGAAAAGTTTCTCCAAAAGAGTTCAACTTTTTCCCATTTTTAAGGCAGATGCTTTTGTTGGGAAAATGGCTAGAGGTTAGGATTGCTCGCAAAGAAATTAACGGAGACAAATCTTCGGTGAGCCTCTAGCCAGCCTCAGTCTAACTTCCAAGTGGCTATGCCTTCTTCTAATAACATCCTCAGTCTCAGTCACTTCATAGAACTACAAGCACTCCGAACAGTTCCGTCTATCCAATTTAACTCGTAAGGTGTGGGCTTTACTTGTCAGGCCAATTTTTAATGGCATTTTTCTGCATTATTATTATTAACATTATCCTTATTATTATCATGATTATCACAATTATTATTATTATTATTATTTTCTTTGA
Organism: Acanthosepion pharaonis; assembly: GCA_903632075.3. Taxonomy (NCBI): domain Eukaryota; kingdom Metazoa; phylum Mollusca; class Cephalopoda; order Sepiida; family Sepiidae; genus Acanthosepion; species Acanthosepion pharaonis. The sequence continues at coordinate 1,286,238 of CAHIKZ030004539.1, forward strand.
TTTCTGGCGTTTACACATTTCTTTCCGGGTCCCGCCCAGGGACCTAAGGTTAGAAATGGCGTCATGACACTTTCCACTAAAAAAAAAAAAAAAAAAAAAAAAAAAAAAGAAATTACATAGATAAAGCCCTTCATAAAGTGTGGGCTGTACTTGTCAGGACATTTTTTGTATCTCCCTGAGGCATGGACTTCCAGGAATCCCTTCAATTAGTCTACTGCAATCTTTTCCAACCAGTCCTAGGGCTCCAACTACAACAGGGATTGTTGATGTTCCCATATGCCACATTTTCGACATTTCTATTTCAAGGTCCTTGTATTTTGACAGCTTTTTGAATATCTTCAAAGATACATTGCAGTCTTCAGGGACTGCCATATCAATAAGGAGGCACTTTTTTTTGTTTGTGGTCTTTAATAACAATATCTGGGCGGTTGGCTTTGATTGTTCTGTCAGTGTGTATTGTGTAATCCCATAGAATTGTAACAGGTCCTATCTCCGTAACCAGGTCTGGATTATTATTATTATTATTGTTATTATTATATATAATAAGACTTTAAACGCACAGGTAATTCACCTTAACACAACTCGCCATAATTTCAACTTACAGATCGTGTCATTTTATCAGAGAGATGAAATTTTAATTTTTATCATTGCATTATTCAATAATTTTAACACATCAGCAGACAGCTATTGATATCAACATCTGAGCACAAATAGTTATTAATTAAAAAAATTAGTAATTAATGTATAATATTATCCATAATTACATGTACAAGAATGTTGTTCTTGATAAAAATTTAAAAATAAACATAAATACGTAAGAAAAATGCGTATTTTTTTATTTTTTAAGCATTTCACCCCAAGCAAGGCTGGAAGCCACTAGGACGCAAGGGGTTACAGCAAGTTGGAGCAAGATCAGATAGGAGTGATAGAGGAAAGGATGAGGAGAACGATAGTGGATAGATCAAGGCCACTGGAGATGTCGATTGACATTACATTTGAATAGTTGGAGAGTATATCTCTCAGGGAAACTCGAATAGGGAAGGGAGTTCCACAGGCGAGAGGTGCGAGACATGAGGCTATTGGAGTAGAAGAGACGGCTACATTTAACAGTTTCAACAGTGAAAGGGTGAGAGCGGGATGCCAGCCTCGTAGGGCGCTTGAACTCATGAAGTCTGGGAACCAGCGAATGCAGCTCCTCGGAGCAGTTACCGTGAAAGTATTTTTAAAAAAGACATAGAGAGGCGACGGCACGTCTGTGAGAGAGCAACTGTAGACGAGATGCCAGATCCGGGCCAATTATATTACATATCCGTCTCTGGATCTTATCAAGAACCCCGAGGCAAACAGAAGGGGCTCCAGACCATATATGGTAGCAATACTCCATGCAAGGGCGAATGTTGATTTGTAGATCTGGAGGATCGATTCCGGGGAGAAAAATTTCCTAGCGCGGCACAGGGAGCCAACTTTCCTTGCGGTGGACGAAGCAATTGACTCAATGTATTTGTTCCATCTCAGGTCAGCAGTCAACGTGAGACCGAGCAGCCGCGGAGAGGTGCTCTTGAGAAGTTGAGCGTCAGACATTCTAATAGAGGGCAGGGAAGGATCTCTGTGGTGATTAATAGAGAGCAGTTTTGTTTTGGGGGCATTAAAGTTAACCAGCCAATTCCTGCCCCAATTAACAACCGATTGGAGGTCCTTTTCGAGACGAACGGTCAGGTTAGTTTTGTCAATGACACTAGATTTGTTTTTGAGGCAGGAGTAAATTGTAGTGACGTCAGCATAGATGCCTACTTGGGAATCAATGGCGTCCGGAAGATCGTTAATGAAGATATGGTCGAAAATTCCTTTTCTCACAAAATCGCTAACTGTGCAATATTATAATGTTTATTACGTAAACAAAAATAATACTGAATAATTTTTTTAACCACTAAAGTATTTTTAATCATATCTTCTTAAAGAAAATTGGTGATGACGAGACGAAATGTAAAGGCTATAACCTTTCTAAATATGGCAAGAACCAGTTAGATATTTGAACAAATGTTAAATTTTGCTACTACGAATCTAAAAAGATGAATAAATAACTGCGTATTATACACAGGAGATATCTTTATCTTTAGCGTATTATACATCAGTGGGTACTACAAAAGCATAATTAAGGTAGGCTTCATGATGATTTCTTCTTGACTTCAATGCGCCATTTCAGCGACAGTCTATATATCTGTGAATTTATTCCACTCGCTTCGATATCTGCCCATCCGTCTGTCTGTCTGTCTATCTGTCTGTCTGTCTATCTATCTGTCTATCTAAGTCGCTTCAATATCTATCTATCTATCTATCTATCTATCTAAGAAGTCATTTTCTATATATCCATCTCATTCTGCTTTTATCGATCTAAGTAGATTCGATATCTATCTATCAATCTATATATATATATATATATATATATAAGTAGCTTCGATATCTCTCTATCTTTCTCATTCTGCTTCTCTCTTTTCTATCTATCTATCTATCTATCTATCTATCTATCTATCTATGTCATTTTGTTCGGGATCAATCACATTACGTAATCTATCTATCTATCTATCTATCTATCTATCTATCTATCTATCTATCTATGTATCTATCTCAGTCGCTTCAATATCTATATTTTGCTCTCCCGATTACTGGTGGCTCTGTAATAGGACATTAAATGTGGGTAAGGTCTCTATCGCCCCCACATCTCCAAACATTTTTCCTCATTTCCTCGAAAAATCTCTACTACCTCTACTAGTATACATCCTGCAACACACACTCACCAATGTGTGCGTGTGCGTGTGCTTGTGTGTGTGCGTGTGTGTGCGCATAAAATAACACATTATTTTATTTATCTACTTACAGACTGGTTTCATGCCTAGTAATTTCTGCATCGTATTCGACATTTAATAACCAACAATGGCCGATGTGTTGTTAAATTCACTAAGCTCAGCTAACATGTCGATATGATCATTTCGTGCCATAAACTTCTTTTGTGTTTAATCTTTTCATTACACCGAAGAATATATTCCGAGTGTTGCAATGTTAATTGCTAATCCAGGTAGCAGCCATTTTACAAAATGCCTTAATTCCTGTCACAGCTTCTGGAGACAGATTATATGTCATCTTGCCTTTTTTTTATCGGGGAATTGGAGATATTTTCAGTGAGGAAATAAACAAACGCGAATTTTTCACCACATGATCGGCTGATCGACAGTGTCAAGTGCCGTTTGATTTATTAAATAAATGGAGACATACGGTGATCCCATTCCGGTAAAAAGGGATTTATGCAGATGTGAAGTGAACAATGAAAACGTTATATTCCTCTTCTGTATAAAGAAAACTTCAGAACAAATTACAATGTAACGGCGTTCCGTTTTCGGCCTGGCTTCTTTTTTTTTTTTTTACAATTTTATGATTTCTTAGGTAAAAAGTTTTCATTTATAGAAGAAATGATTTGTGAAATTTTCTCTCAGCTTTTTTTTTCTAGTCTTTGAAAAATGATTGCAATTTGACAAAATAATCATCGAGTTTTTTGTTATGCGGAATTTTATAGTCTTTTATATATATATATATATTATATATATATATATATATATATATATATATATATATATATATATATATATATATATATATATATATATATATATATATATTTAATTATTTGTCTTTTTAAGAAAAATGATTTCTTCTACTACAAGCAACGACAATATCTCTATTCCCTTTTTTATTTCTTTATTTATTTCTTTATCGTTCTTTCTTCCTTTTTCTTTTTCTTTCTTTCTTTTTTCTTTTTCTTTCTTTCTTTCTTTCTTTCTTTTGCTTCATTTTTGTTCGTTGTCTTTTTCTTTCTTTTTTTCTTTTCCTTTTGTTATTTCTTTTTATTTCACTTTTTGTTTTTCTTTTTTCTTTCCTTCTTCCTTTTTATTTTTTTCTTTCATTTTCATTTCGTTCTTTTTCTTTCTTTCTTTTTTCTTTTTTTCTTTTATTCTCATCCTTTCTGGTCTTTCCTCTTTCACTCTTCTTGACCTTCTCCTTCTTTCTTTCTTTCTTCATTTCTTTCTTTCTTCGTTTCTTTCTTTCTTTCTTTCTTTCTTTCTTTCTTCATTTCTTTCTTTCTTTCTTTCTTCATTTCTTTCTTTCTTCGTTTCTTTCTTTCTTAATTTCTTTCTTTCTTTCTTTCTTTCTTCATTTCTTTCTTTCTTTTAATCTTATCCTTTCTGGTCTTTCCTCTTTCATTCTTCTTGACCTTCTCCTTCTTTCTTTCTTTATTTCTTTCTTTCTTTCTTTCTTAATTTCTTTCTTTCTTTCTTCATTTCTTTCTTTCTTTCTTCATTTCTTTCTTTCTTTCTTTCTTCATTTCTTTCTTTCTTCGTTTCTTTCTTTCTTTTTTTTTCTTTCTTTCTTTCTTTCTTCATTTCTTTTTTCTTTTTCTTTTAATCTTATCCTTTCTGGTCTTTCCTCTTTCATTCTTCTTGACCTTCTCCTTCTTTCTTTCTTTGTTTCTTTGTTTCTTTTCTTTCTTAATTTCTTTTTCTTTCTTTCTTCATTTCTTTTCTTTCTTTCTTCTTTCTTTCTTCATTTCTTTCTTTCTTTTAATCTTATCCTTTCTGGTCTTTCCTCTTTCATTCTTCTTGACCTTCTCCTTCTTTCTTTCTTTATTTCTTTCTTTCTTTCTTTCTTAATTTCTTTCTTTCTTTCTTCATTTCTTTCTTTCTTTCTTTCTTTCTTCATTTCTTTCTTTCTTTTAATCTTATCCTTTCTGGTCTTTCCTCTTTCTTTCTTTTTGGCCTTCTACTTCTTTCTTTCTTTATTTCTTTCTTTCTTTATTTTGCTTCTTTTTTCGTACGTTCTCTTCTTTCTTTCTTTTTTCCTTTTGTTCTTTCTTTTTTATGTCACTTTTTATTTTTTTATTTTTTCTTTCCTTTCTATTTTTTCTTTTATTTTCATTTCATTCGTTTTCTTTCTTTCTTCATTTCTTTCTTTCTTTCTTTCTTTCTTTTTCTTTCGTTCTTTCTTTTCTTTTCTTTTCTTCTTTTCTTTATCTTTATCTTTTTACTTTCATTCTTTTTTCGTTTCCTTTTCCTTTTCTTCTTTCTTTGGCTTTCTTTCTCTCTTTCTTTCTTTCTTTCTTTCTCACGCACACATCTCCCTCCCTGTTACATTCTCTCATACTCACGACCTCACCCCCGCCACAGGGATATACACAAAGTGTACTCTGTAACACGCAGTCTAACACATTGACACGTTGTTCCTCATATCCATACACACACACACGCACACACATCCTATCACATCTACGCTCTCACACGTATACACACACTCTCTGAGACTAGTACTCTCTCTCTCTCTCTCTCTCTCTCTCAAAGATATTTTGCCTCTCACATTCAAACACACACTGTTTCACACACACACACACACATCGCACACACTCACAAACGCACATCCTCTTTTTATGTCACACTGACATTGCTTTACAAAAAGTGATTAACAAACGCTACCTGTCATACAAACTCAGTCATACTCACATCCACACAATTCTACTACTCTCCGACATACACAGACATTCTCTCAGACATAATAACCCAGTCTCTCTCTCTCTATCTCTCTCTCTTTTTCTCTCTCTCTTTTTCTCTCACTCTCATTGTCTCTCGTGTTTTTTCGATAATTATTCTACTCATTTTGAATCCTTGTATATATATATATATATATATATATATATATATATTATTAATTAATTAATCTATCTATCTATCTATCTATCTATCTATCTATCTATCTTAGTGGCTTCAATATCTATCTATCTTTGTCACTTCAATATCTATCTATCTATCTTTGTCACTTCAATATCTGTCTATCTATCTTTGTCACTTCAATATCTATCTATCTATCTATCTATCTTAGTCGCTTCAATATCTATCTATCTTTGTCACTTCAATATCTATCTATCTATCTATCTCTCTATCTATCTATCTATCTATCTATCTTAGTCGCTTCAATATCTATCTATCTTTGTCACTTCAATATCTATCTATCTATCTATCTCTCTATCTATCTATCTATCTATCTTAGTCGCTTCAATGTCTATCTATCTATCTATCTATTTATCTATCTATGTATCTGACATGTCCCGGAAAAGGATATATTTGATCGAAGTAGCTAAGTGGTTTAAGCTACTGTACCCGAGTAGAACAATCTAGCAGGTAGCCGTAATCGACTGGTACTCGTCGTAGTCGTAGTCAATAGGTGTAGGCAATAGGCGTAGACCAGTAGGATAGCCAATGGCGTAGTCCAATGGGCGTCGTCAATAGGCGTCCTGTACCTCTACCTCTACCTGTATTTATGGCTGACTCCAGCCAATCATATTCCTGTGAGGGGGAACACAGGTGTATCCATATTCATTACATCACTATCTTAGTTGCTTAAATATCTATCTATCTATCTATCTATCTATCTATCTATCTATCTATCTATCTATCTATCTTAGTTGCTTCAATATCTATCTATTTATCTATCTATCTATCTTTGCCACTTCAATAACTATCTACCTTAGTCGCTTCAATATCTATCGATCGATCTATCTATCTTAGTAGCTTCAATATCTATCTAACTATCGATCGATCGATCTATCGATCTATCTTAATAGCTTCAATATCTATCTCTCTACCTCAGTAGCTTCAATATCTATCTATCTATCTTAGTAGCTTCAATATCTATCTATCTATCTATCGATCGATCGATCGATCGATCTATCTATCCTAGTAGCTTCAATATCTATCTATCTATCTATTTATCTATCTATCGATTGATCAATCTTTCTATCTATCTTAGTAGCTTCAATATCTATGTATCTATCTATCTATCTATCTTAGTAGCTTCAATATCTATATATATATATATATATATATATCGATCGATCGATCGATCTATCTTAGTAGCTTCAATATCTATCTATCTATTTATCTATCTATCGATCGATCAATCTTTCTATCTATCTTAGTAGCTTCAATATCTATCTATCTATCTATCTATCTATCTATCTATCTTAGTAGCTTCAATATCTATCTATCTATATATATATATATATATATATATATATATATATATATTTATATATCGATCGATCGATCTATCTTAGTAGCTTCAATATCTATCTATCTATTTATCTATCTATCTTAGTAGCTTCAATATCTATCTATCTATCTATCTATCTCAGTCACTTCAATATTCTCCATTAAAAATCTGAGAGATCACACGCTGCCTTCCATCAGTATAGCTGATGCTATCCTTCAAGAAATTGACTCATTACGCCTTCTTGGGTTAACGTTCTCAACTGACATGAAGTGAAAAGACTATATTGACTCCATTGTTAATATTTAGCTGCTAAGAAAATCGGTTTACTGTGTCGGGCGAGTCATTTTTTTCTCTCCGGAATTTATCTGAAATAACTATAAGTCTACCATTCGTCCATGCTTAGAAAATGGCTGCCACATATGGTTCAGTGGCCCTGCTATTTACCTGGAGCTCCAAAAGAAGAATCTGCAATATTATTCGTCCTAACCTGGCAACTCGGCTCCAGTCACTTTCCCACTGCCGTAAGGTGGCCTCTCTGTGTCTTTTCCATCAATACGTCCAAGGTAAATGTTCGAACGTGCTCTTCGCTATGGAGTTTTTGAATTTTTAGCGCAATACTAGACTGGCGTCAAAATCTCATCAATTTACAGTTGAGCTGGCTAGATGACACCGTAAATTCTATGTCAGCAGTTCCTTCTCTCGTACTTTAATGCCATTTCAATCGCTATCTTTAACAGGTCCGGAGACTAAACTCTCTGAGTGGAACTTCCTCCTTACTAATGGAATACGAAAAACAAGGAAGCTGAATGACCGCTTGGGGGTACCTGATTAATTTCACCTCTTTCATCTCATCATTAATGTTTCTGTTCCTAATTCTTCCACACCCTGTAACCTTTTGTGTTTTAGTGGCATTACTGCTTTTCATGAGGTAATTCCGTGTTACATAGGAATTTGAACAGATCACCAGAGTGCAAACACGGGCGATCCCATTTTGAATAAGTAGATTACCTGATGGCAAGGGAAATGTATATATGGGAATTACCATGGCGTCTAAGTGATCATCATTTCTATTCTATCCTCTATTACGACATAGATTGCTATTCTCTTCACTATGCTATTTCTCTATACTGATCATTATTGGAATGGCTATTCGGTGGTTACTTTTCCAGCGAGTATTATCGAGCAAGTACTATGAGTGCGAGTGCCATTCGAAGGCGTCAGACACCAGTATTGTTCAACGGCGTTACTATAGTTGTATCTGCGATTACAAAGTCTCTACTCCAACGAGCATTATGAAAAGGGACAACGGGTATTCGTTGGCATCACAAGATTAAAAAAATCTCAGACGCTTCAATATCTGTTTGTCTATCTTACTATTTATCTATTTCAGTCACATCAATATTTTTCTATGTATCGATCTCAGTCACTTCAGTATCTGTCTATATATTTATCTATAAGTATCTGTTATCATTATTATTATTATTATTATTATTATTATTTCTGTCAGCTTTCAGTAACATTCTGAAAAAGCTTCAAGCAATATCTATCTATCTATCTTAATCGATTCAATATCTATCTTTTTATCTATCTATCGATCTTAGTCGCTTCAATATCTATCTATCTTTCTTAATCCCTTCAATATCTATTTTAGTCACTTCAATATCTATCTATCTATCTCATTGTCTTCACTATCTATCTAACTATATATCTATCTCGTTGTTGACTATCTATCTATCTATCTATCTATCACATTCTTTTCAATATCTATCTATCTATCGATCTAAGTCCCATCAATATTTATCTATTTTAGTCACTTCAATATCTATCTATCTATCTATCTATCTATCTATCTATCACATTCTTTTCAGTATCTACCTATCTATCTATGTCAATCGATTCAATATCTATCTATCTATCTGATCTTAGTCGCTTCAATATCTATCTATCTTTCGTAGCCCTCCAATATCTATCTATTTTAGTCACTTCAATATCTATCTATCTATCTATCTATCTTAGTCGCTTCTATCTGCAGTGTTAGCAAGGGGTGATGGCCGACTATATTCCAAAAAGCGGTCATCTACAAGTAGCTACACCCAAAGACAAATGAAAATGAGCGATGCATACATTATTTCCGAACTTTAGTAAATATAGATAAACTTAAGTATAAACGGCTACCCTCACCAACCTAGTAGATCCATATAAACGCAAATATAACTTTTTCAACCAATACAAGGCCAAGAGCCACTCAAGGTAGAGGGTTACTGAATGAGGGTGTTGTAAGGGCCCAAGGAGTGGAATTAAAACACACATATTAATATAGTATAGATAACGTTTGACATAAGGCTTGAAGAGATAAGTTTGTTATGATCGGGAAAGCATCCTCTCAGAAGCTCTGGAGAATAAACTTTCTGATTGGAACTTCCTCTTTACTAATGGAATACAAGAAGAAAAAAAAAAGATGTGTGTCCACTTGGGGCTACCAGGGGTTGTGAGCTTGGATTTGCGGATGGTGCAATAGATAATAGCACGGAATTGTTAATCAGGGAGCCGAGTTCCAATTCCAGTTGGCTTCTTTATGTTCACTTACACGCAAATACCTTTGGGAATGGTATGAATCCATTTCCTCCCTCCTAGCTATTGGTTAATTAGTAAGACTTTTATTACTAAATCATATGGTTTGAGCGTCCTACCTTCTGTCAATCGGAAGTATGTGTATTTAAAGCGTGGCAATACTTTTGATCTTGTTATTACGGTTGCTCCAAAGAAGTATTTTCTTGTTTCTATGTCGACGACGATGGGTCCTGAATATTATTATTATTATTATTTTCTTTGATTTCTGGCGTTTACACATTTCTTTCCGGGTCCCGCCCAGGGATCTAAGGTTAGAAATGGCATCATGACACTTTCCACTGACAAAAAAAAAAAAATACATAGATAATGCCCTTCGTAAAGTGTGGCCTGTACTTGTGAGAACAATTTTTTGTATCTCCTTGAGGCATGGACTTCCAGGAATCCCTTCAATTAGTCTACTGCAATCTTTTCCAACCAGTCCTAGGACTCCAACTCCAGTAGGGATTGTTGATGTTCCCATTTGCCACATTTTCGAGATTTCTATATCAAGGTCCTTGTATTTTGACAGCTTTTTGAATAAATTCAAAGATACATTGCAGTCAGCAGGGACTGCCATATCAATAAGGAGGCACTTTTTTGCTTGTGGTGTTTAATAACAATATCTGGGCGGTTGGCTTTGATTATTCTGTCAGTGTGTATTGTGTAGTCCCATAGAATTGTAACAGGTCCTATCTCCATATTATTATTATTATTATTATTATTATTATTTCTGTCAGCTTTGAGTAATATTCTGAAAAAGCTTCGAGCAAACCAAATCGCTTTTCTTCATTCTGTGACATTTACAACTTGTTTTTTTTTTTTTTCTTTCGGTTTAGTTCTTGTTGTAATACTGAAAGCAATATTACATTAGCGCTGGCAGGAACCTTATATTCAAAAGAACCATGGAAATTCCTTGGGGTGCCACCGATATAGAGAATATAATTTGGAAAATAAAAAAAAATATACTTCAGAGACTTCTCTCTCTCTCTCTCTCTCTCTCTCTCTCTCTCTCTTTATCTATATTTTAAAAAAATATCTTTTCCATTTCAAATGTCATGCTTCCACGTAGAAAATAATAAACAAGGCTTGTTAACTTCCGTTCTTCTACGGCTTAACTAAGTCTAGCCCCAAAGCGAATTCGTGGAAAAGCAAATCATAAACAAATGAAATTGTTTTTTTCAGCGTTTCAAATGACAAATACGTTTCCTGCTAAGTTACATGCATTGTCTTACAGTATATTTTTCTTTTATAATTCGCTAATGTTGAGGTCAACGATTTTAAAGATGGTAGTTGGCGATAAAATTTCGCCAATGCTGAACTGCTACGGAATATCAATTCTAGCTTAATACGATATAGAAATTAAAATCAAAATGGGTAACTGAAAGTTCGTTGCTTGGTTGTTTCAGTTTTGCGGCATATCAACACCTCTATGGGTTATTTAACGGCGAAATCTAAATATTTTATATAGTCCAAGGTAGAACAAATAAAGAAGAACTCGAACACGGATATGGAATAACACAGATATATTACAAACAGGAATATATACAGAGAAGAAGAAGTGTTAGTACAAACAATCAGGTTTAGTAGGGAGAACAATGTAGTCTCGACCAGTATCACTATTCCAATGTCTTGTAGTAATTGTCTGAACGCGACTCTGTTTCGGACTGCCTCTGACTCGACTCTTGACTCGACTGACTGACTCGCTCTGACTGACTGACTCCTGACGGACTTCACTCCAGACATCAGACTGAACAGTATTTAGTCACCCCCCCCACGAGGGCATCATGTGGCACAAGGCCGGTTTAATGTGGGATCTCCGAGCCCGTGGGCTCGGCCAAAAATATGCCCTTTGAACCCGTATAAACGGGTTCAGGGTCGGTTTGCATCCCTGAAAGAGACTCCGCCCTTCGGCGTAGTCTCGTTCGGGTTCCTCCTCGCCCGAAGGCAGAGAGTTCAACCGATCAGCCGATCAGCCGGTCGACCGACTTCGGACTGAACTCTCTGCTTCCTCTTGAGGCGCAGTATTTATTACGTATGGAATAGTCCATTATATTATTATGGGTAAGGTCCCATAACAGTTTGTTTTTCTATGTTTCCTTTTCTCTCTCACTCTCTCTCTCTCTTTCTCTCTCTTTCTCTATCTCTCTTTTTCTCTTCCCCGTTTTTTCTTTTCTCTTTCTATTTTCCCTTTATCTCTCTTACTGTTTCTTTCCATTTTTTTCCCTATATTCTCCCTTACCTTTTCTTTCTATTTTCCTTTATTCATTCTTACTTTCTCTTTTCCTTTTTCTCTCTCACTTTATCTATTTCTATTCCCCTCTTATTTTTCTTCTTCTTCTTTTTTATTCCATTTTTCATTTTCGCTTGTCATTTTACCATTTTTCTCCTTTGTTTTCTCCTTCCATTTTCCTACTTTTGAAAAGCGTTGATATGCATCTATACAGAAGTCTCTCCTTTGAGACAAAATCAAAAACGAATTCTCAATACCCCCCTCTCTTTCCCTCTGTTTTTTACCCGACTCCTAAACCTTCCCTCTAATTCCTTTTAGACCTTTCTCTTCCACCTAGCATCATTATCCTCAGAAATCAAACAGAAAAATGTATCCCTAACTTCTAAATGGAAAAATAATGGACTCTCAGCCATTTCTTCTCTCCGATTCTCTCTCTCTCTCTCTTTCTTCAGACAATGCCTTTTATTTATTCCTTGTTTCGTTGTCTTTTTCATTATGCAAACTGTCAAATGGTAATACATAAAAGTCCATTAAGAATGCTAGTAGATTGCAATACATGCTTTTACAAGCTTTCTATCAACCTGTTCCCTGTATAATACACTTTAATATTAACATCAAACCAAATGCTCCACATTGGCGAATATCATGACATGCAAAAGTTTATACATAACAAAGTTTGTGTAAAAATTTCAGATAGGAAATATGAATAAAACCAAAAAAGAAATTTCATTTAATAGACATTGAATTGTTTCACTTCGTGTCTTCCATAGCTTGTCTGACTTTTCAGCTAACCTGAAGAATATATGTGACCGTTTTTAAATTTGAAAAAAAAAAAAAAATTTTGCTCTTGTGTATAAATGCAAGGTGTCCATAAAGTTCGTGTGCACTTTAAAAAAAATTATAACTTTATTTGTATTTGCGATAAAAATAATTTGTAAAAAGGATTAGAAAGAAGTAAATCTTTTAAAGTTTTATTGAAATTGTGTTAAATGGCAACTCAACGGCATTTTAAAACATGGCTACTGTACTCATAATAAGTTTTCTTCAGTGTTGGTTGGTTTTGATATAGAGGGTCTCGAGAAGGTTTTGTTTATTATTTTTATGTTGTAGTATACTGGTGTTGTCAACAAGTATTTTCCTGTATTTTCATATATATATATATATATATATATATATATATATATATATATAAATATATATATATATATATTATTATTATTATTATTATTATTATTTTTAAAATATGATTCCATCACTACATAAAGTTCTCATGTTTCAAAAACAGAAGCTAAAAAAACAGCTCTATTTCATCCTCGTGCGAATTTTGGATGAAATAGAGCCGTTTTTTTAGCTTCTATTTTTGAAACACGACAACACTTATGTAGCGATGGAATCATATTTTTGGAAAAAAAAATTATAATTTAGGCTCTACTTACGTATTGAGCACTGTTTTTATGTTTTGTTTTGTTTTGTTTGTTTTTTTAAATAAAAACAAAAAATACTAAAGAACTTTGGATTATTAACCTATCGGTTCTTTCCTATTTTCACACACACACACACACACACACACACACACACACACACACACACACACACATATATATATATATATATATATATATATATATATATATATATAATTCTATATTCAACACTATCACTTGATAAGACACTGAGGGTGTTGAAACAAGATGGCTATTTTTGTAGTGATTTTATAACATATTTATGTTATAATTTTCGAATAAATAATTATATTTGCTCTACTCTGTATTGAGCACGCTTTTAAGAATAGTATTTGCTGGTTATTGGAATTTACTGCGTATATAGCAATCCTATACGTGTATATATATATATATATATATATATATATATATATATATATATATATATATATAAAGTTATTGGTAGGTAGACATATAGATTTGCATACGTGTTTCCTTGTGTTATAAACTCTTGTAGTCAAAAAATAAAGTTTATCTCATATATATTCTCGTCTATACATGTAAACTGTCAAAAAAGAACTGTCAATGGAATAAGCATTTAAGAATAAACATCAAAGGAGTTTTTCTCTCCTAATTGGTTTAGCAAAATACGGGGTTTTCTATGTAGCTTCTTAGCGTGATTGGTAATCTTCTAACATCTCTGAAAAAAAAAATCCCCGAAAGTTGAAACGCTGGTAATTACACGATAAAAATTTTCCCCTGTTTTTTTTTTTATTATTATTATTTTTAACTGTTATCAAATAGGTAACTGGGTCTTTAGTTCAGCTCCGAACCTTCATTTATGTGCTGTGTTCCGTCATATCATGTTTGATCATGGCTCTCTACATCATCCTGAACCTCGTACACCTAAGCAGCGTTCGACTCTTCACCATCTCTCTTTGTTCTCGTTCTGCAACCCGTTCACAAAAACTCATTAAATAAGTTATTTACTATTTTCCTCCTGCCAGCAGTGGGCCCTGTGAGTGTCAAATTCTCCAAGCCTCGTTTAATGTCCAATAACTTTCATATATCTTTTTCTAAAAGTTTTGGCCACGTGGTCGAGTGGTTAGAATGTTTGCATTCTGACCATGAGACCCGAGATTCGAATCTCACCATGGTCGACTTGTCAGGATGGAGACTGGGGAGGGGGGCCGATCCAAGCGTACGGCACAATTGGAAAGTACCTGATAATAATACCCCAAGCCTTGTGCTTAAAATTGGGTATACGGAACCCTTCGGTGCTGTCGATAGCTGTGCTAGCGCGAAGTCACAAGTCATCGTGGCCGAGAGCTTGAGTGTTTTAATGTGTTTGTTCAAAAGATAACACGCTCTCTCCCAGAAACTGTAACTAAGGTCTGCTGAGCATAGTTGCAGTATAAATCACAGGCGGGTTCTGTGGATGTTGAATAAACACAAATGCTCCTGAGCAAGCGCCTGCAATAGGGATTGCCGAGCCGCCCTAGTAGACGGGTATCCTCGAATATGAGAGTTCAGCTATACATACATACATCTTTTTCTGTTAACCCAATTATTTTCGATCTCCTCCGGGATCATCCTCGCAGGTAAATTACGAAGACAAACTTAATGTAACTGTAAGCGTCGTGATGGTGATTGTTGCAAACACGCGCGAAATCGCTTTGCGCTAATTGTTGTGGTTACGATGTTTTGTAAACAAGCGTTCCCAATGTAAGGGGGATAACCAGAAATGGTAAGTGGCAAATTGGTGTTAAATGTTAGTCAATTTAAATGCATCTTAAAACATTGCTACTCTACCTATCCTCCTTCCCTTTCTATGCAGAAAAGGCAGAAAATCTTCTGTTTACACTAGAGGGAAAAAATTGCTGACAACGTCCGATTTGCACGAGGCAAAAATGTATACGCAGGTTCGGTTTACACTAAATTTAAAAAGGTACGCATAGGTTTAACTATAACTATTGTTATGCAATTATTAGTTTAGTTTAGGGTAAAAAAGAAAATGCAAATTTATTATTTTACATGGGTCTTTTGTCTTTCCGTTTTTCTTAAAACTTCATTATTACTCACATGTCCTGTCGATGGTATCTACTTGCTCTTCAAGAACAGGGGGATTCATACCTTTCCTAAGGTATCCCATGTAAGTGGATGTAATGGATTCGACTGGAATTTGAACTCTGCCCTTCGATTCCTCAATCCAAGCCGCTACCCATTATTCCACCAAAACTCCTTTTATTTTTTTTTATATATATATATATATATATATATATATATATATAGCCATTTAAATCATTAACTCTATATTTGTTTTTGTATGAATGATTCATGTATATATATATATATATATATATATATATATATATATATATATATATATAAAGTGACCATAAGTCAACACTTAGAGGCGACAGTCTGTTTCATGTGAGACGCAATCCTCAGGCCTGACGATTGCATCTAGCATGCAACAGACTGTCACCCCTAAGTGTTGACTTCTATGTTCACTTTTATATTTACACACGCTCTATCTCTGATATCGAGCACTTTATCCCATAAATATAGCACATCTTAAGACTATATTTATTATATCTTAAGACTATATATATATATATATAGAAAGAAAGAAAGAAAGAACAGTAAGATATATAATCCGGTGTTCTTATAGATATTTTTATTTTCACAAAACAGTGCTCAATGTAAAATTTACAAAGCATATTTTTTTATCGTTAAAAAAAACAAAAAAAGAACAGACATGCGTCGATTCAGTGGAAAATACACCACTAACCTACCTAGACTTAACCTCTTTTCGAGAGTAACTCATATTTAATACAATAGTTGTTAATAAAAATGAACACGCTGCCGCCCCTGTCTAAATGATTGGATTTCTCTGTATCCTTAGAAACAAACAATTATGAATGTATGTGCTTTTAAAACTCAGTAAATTTAAAAATAAGTTATTCCAAAATTCGCTTGAAAATGAAACAAAACTAGTGCTTTTAATTTAATTTAAATAATTGAATTTGGAGTTGTTAATTTCTGTTTTTTGAATCATGGTAATTCCTGTGTAACGAAAGAACCATATTTTTTAAAACGGTTAATTTATTATTATTATTATATATATATATATATATATATATATATATATATATATATATATATATATATGTGTGTGTGTGTGTGTGTGGATGACGATTTATATATATATATATATATATAAGGATGAAGAAATATAAGATGTTTTAAGATGTGCTATATTGATGGGATAAAATACTCATTATCAGAGATGGAGAGTATGTAAATAGACGATGGCCTCTACCATGAAAAACAGCCTGAGTTTTGAGTTCATTGTTCACTTTACATATATATATATATATATGTGTGTGTGTGTGTGTGTGTGAGTAATAAAAATAAACTTTGTCCCTCACTTTTAGGTACAACTCTGAGATTCATGCACGAGACAATCCTCAGGTGCGGATTAAAAGCGACCGTTGAGAGAATATATATACATATATATATATATATATATATATATATATATATATATATATATATATATATATACAAGTTGTGGGAGCCTTCTTTGTGTAAACAACGTGAGTGTTTGTTGGGGTTCGCTTTTTTTCTCCTCCCACAACTTTCTTTTTATTGTACATTTTTCTGTGTTTAATTTTAAATTAAATCTCCCGTTGAAGCCTGAAGAGTGGAGCGAAACTGGTTGCTTCGCCCGTTTTTAATATTTCTCGTAATATTAAGTTTCATACTTTTATTTCGATTATTAAATTTTGTACCTACAAAAATATCTTTAAATATATATATATATATATATATATATATATATATATATATATATATATATATATATATATGCAGGTAGTAATCTTTTTTTATTCTTCATCTTCTTTTATCCCATGTTTTTCTTCCTTTCTTTCTTTGCTCGCGTTTGTGTTTTTTTACAAAAATTTATCATCCATTGACTGTTTTAAAAATCCTGTAAATGTAATTTTACAAGGTGAAAATGATAATTTATAAAATGGTATCTTAATCCAATTGTATGATGTATACATATAGCCTCACGTACATTAACCGATTTATGGAGAATTGGGTTTAAAAGCAGTAAAATCGAGCTTGCTAACCAAACGCCCCTCTGTGGCCAAATCGGTTAAAAGCACGTCAGGCTATATGACGGTTCCGTATAGGATACAGGTTCGATTCCTGTCGGATGACGAATATTTTCTATGGAAATTTCTCGGACATTAAGGCCGGTAAATGTTATTAATACAGTTTATTATAAACAGAGCATTTATTTAAATATTTGTATCTATAAAAAGAATGTATGAACATAAAAATGCCTTAAATAATTGCCGGATTTTGTCCATTTCATAATGTATAACGTCATTTGTTTACATTTGAATACGCATTATGAATGAATGAGAGAAAATCAGAGGATTGTCTTCTCCATTACTCTTGTATTGTTCTCGCTCCTTGATAATGGGCGTGGTAGCACCTGTTAGGATCTCGGCTTTGGGCAAACCCCAAACAAAAACAAAATACTATGAAAGTTTAACATTACATTTTTATACTTAAAATTCCATCTTTATATCTAAGTTAATGACAAAAAATACACGTTTTTTTAAAACAAAATGACCAACAATACATTGTTATTTATATTTGAAGACATACAATTCCGTTCAAAATATATTTAGTTGAAGCAATAAAATTGTGTTCAGATTATTTCGATTTCGACATTAGATAACCCATAGAGGTGTTGATATGCCGCTAAACAAATTCAACCAACCAAATTCTTAATAATGATTTTCTTTTCTTTTTTTTTCACACTCAGTAACGATGAGATCTTAGAGAGGCTGCAACAAAGAAGAGGCTTATACTTAACATCAGGAAGAGGCAGCTGAAGTTCCTGGGACGCATAATGAGGAAGGAAGGTCTGGAGAATTTGATACTCATAGGTTAAATAGAGCGAAAGAGAGACAAGGGAGATAGATAGATAGATAGATAGATAGATAGATAGATAGATAGATAGATAGATAGATAGATAGATAGAAAAATGCCTTGATTGCTAGTTTAGCCACGGTAAATTTGCGTCCAGGCTCTTACAATGTACCACCATTCAGGGCAGATTTCCTGTTGCCACAGTATGCGACAGTCAGAGACAAAGGTGATGGAGATTAAAAGAAAAAGTAAAAGAATACACATGAATTTGGCTAGACTGAAAAAATAATCTTTGAAAAATATTATTTTAAAAGTTTTGAAACTACCAGCATCTCTCGTTTCGGGCAGCATCAACAAAAGCCAGTCTGATAAAACGTTACAAAAACTTTTGTTTCCAATTGGTCATACTGTTTTTCTTAATACTGCTTGTTGATATATAAAATTATAGAAACATATCTATCGTAAAATCATAGATAGATACTGAAGAGAATGAGATAGATAGATAGATAGATAGATAGATAGATAGATAGATAGATATTAAAGTGACTTAGTGTTATGGTCTATGTTAGGACCAAGGAAAAACAACACGAACACAAGTGTAGAAATAATGAATTACACGAAAAAATAATACAAGCTATGGAAGGTGTTAGTATGACTGTCAGTCTGGTTTGGAGTGAACTACTATAAGCTCGATTCGATTCGACCCTCTCTCTTTAGAGGCGTAGTATACATAGTGTTAGAAAGTGTTCATTCTGTAGTTATAGGTAAGGACCCATGGCAGATAGATAGATAGATAGATAGATAGATAGATAGATAGATAGATAGATAGATAGATACTTCCTTCTGTTTCTAGTTTCGGGGAGCAAGACTTTGATTAAAAGTAAATCGAACAGGTACCTTTCCATTTATAAATGATGCCCCTCACTTTTGAGTGGTATTATGCATGCCACTGGCTGTGATATACAAGCTGGTAACCCTGCCTTGGGTACTTGGTTTTGTATAATACTGCAGCGACAGTCAAGATGGCAGATTTCAGTGGCTTTGACAAAGGCCACAAGACGAGGTCAGAGCATTTCGGAAACGGCTCGAATTGTGACATGCTTCCGGTGATGCGTGGGGAGTACCTGCCGAAATAGGTGAATAGCGCCAGAGTATTGTATCCAAAATAGATAGATAGATAGATAGATAGATAGATAGATAGATAGATGTTGAAAACAATGAGGATAGATAGATAGATAGATAGATAGATAGATAGATAGATAGATATGAACAGAATTAGATAGAGAGAGAGAGAGAGAGAAAGAGAGAGTTTAAAGCAGAACGAGATGGATATTATGGCAGATAGACATG
This sequence comes from Acanthosepion pharaonis, assembly GCA_903632075.3. Classification (NCBI taxonomy): domain Eukaryota; kingdom Metazoa; phylum Mollusca; class Cephalopoda; order Sepiida; family Sepiidae; genus Acanthosepion; species Acanthosepion pharaonis. The sequence goes on from CAHIKZ030004539.1 coordinate 1,305,915, forward strand.
CACAGATTTTGAGAGACAGAAAAAACAAAGAAAGAAAGAAAAAAGCGATAAACAGGATAGATAGATAGATGTTGAAAACAATGGGGATAGATAGATAGATAGATAGATAGATAGATAGATAGATAGATAGATATAAACGCAGAACGAGATGGATATTATGGCAGATAGACATGCACAGATTTTGAGAGAAAGAAAAAAAACAAAGAAAGAAAGAAAAAAGCGACAAACAGGATAGATAGATAGATAGATAGATAGATAGATAGATAGATAGATAGATAGATAGATAGATAGATATGAACAGAATTAGATAGTAACAGAATTAGGTAGAATGCTGAGATCCGAAGATGTATTAGGATGGCCAAAGACGAATTCCAAAAGGTGGGCAGAGTATTGCGAGTCAGGAGTCAGAGTATTGGTAACGTAGAAAAAATACTCAGCTGCTACGTGACATCTGTCCTTCATTATGGCAGCGAATGTTGGACGATTTTCTCAAAGATGAAGAAGAGACTCGAGGTTCTACAGAAGGATGCTAAGGATATCATGGAGAGCGTTTGAGCAACGATGAGGTCTTAGTGAGTTTTGCAAACAAGAAGAGGCAGATGAAGTTCCTGGAGCACTTAATGAGGAAGGAGGGCCTGGAGAATCTGATACTCACAGGACAGATAGAGGGAAAGCGAGATAAAGGAAAACAACGCATGACATACCTAGCGGACTTAGGCAAGTGGATGACAGAACGTGGTCTGAGGGAGGAAGCAGAGGGAAAGGACTTGTCGAGAGCTTCAAGGGATAGAAGGAGGTGGAGAGCCATGATCACCTACGTCCTGAAAGGACATGGCACATAAAAAGAAGGCAGGATACGTTAAGCACGTCTGTCTTTCTTTCTTTTTTTCTTTCTTTCTTTCATTTTCTCAGTAAAACCAAATCGTCTCTTTGATATGGGTTTCCTTTTCCACGCGATCATGAAGTATTGGCAAACGTTAAACACTTCTATCTTCATTTTTCCTTTGTTTCTTTGTTTCTTTCTTTCTTTATTTATTTATTTATTTACTTATTCATTTATTTATTTATTTATTTACTTATTCATTTATTTATTTGTTTCCTTCTTTCGTTTTGTCATAGAAACCAACGAGTTTCTTCCCGCCTCTTTCCACGAAATCAAAACGGAAAAGTCCATTATTTATGAGGTATTGACAGGACGTAACGATTATGCGAATTAACAAAGGGAAGGGCAAGCCCAATTATAATAGGATGTTAACAAGGCGCCTCGAATTTATGGCCTTGTGTCCTTCTTAGCCAAGCATGGCAAAAATCAAGGAGGAGGCTAACAGCGTCTTACAGTGACTATGTTTGTGTTCTTTGCTCATTTCGGTTCCTTTTCAAATCTCATTTTTATCGATAAAACATTCGTATAATGTAAATCACTTTTCTTTGTTTCCGTTTACGATTCTTTCGGAATCAAACTTTCATTGAATTGAATTACATTTGGTCCATTTTTTTTATTATTTGCAAGACTTTGCCGGTTAGTTTTATTTTATAATTTCTTTATATTTTTTGCCTCGCCTATTTCCGCCATTTTTTTTCGTTCTTTGTTCTTTTTTTGTTTTTCACTTTTTACGCGAGGCTTCTTTTTTTTTTCTTTTTTTTTTATTTCTTTACACCACTTTCGTTAATTCTTTTACGCTTTTCGTATCTTTTCATCTGCAATCTTTCTTCCTTCTTTTCGTATTCCTAATCACTTTCTTCTTCCTTCACACTTTTCTATCGCCTTTGTGTCTTTCATCTTTCCTCCTCTGTCTGTCTTCCTTTCTTTGCCCCCACCCACCCCGACTTACTTTTATCTGATTTTCTTTCCACCTCCTTTTTTCCCCTCTATATTTACCCACTTCTTCTTTATCTTTCTGGCTATTTTTTTTTCAATTGTTCACTCAAATCCCGACCCAATTATCCCTCAAACTCTACGTTTACTGAACCGTGATGTTGTAAGGGGCCTTAAGTAAGGGACAAGAGCTAAATGCTAAGAAAATATGTCGAATAAATTCAGGTTGATCCTCGGCTTCAAGAGATTAAAAGTGGTGCAATCAGGGAGGCATACACTCTCGATTCGGTTCCACATTGAAAGGGGACTCTCGGATGATTAACAAAGAGCAGTTCAGTTTTGGAAGTGTTAAAATTAACAGGCCATCCTTTGCTCCAGTTAACAACAGACTGAATGTCGTCTTTTGAATAGTGAACCTCCAAACAAAATTAAAAAAAACTATTAGGTTGGTGCAAAAATAATGACGTAATAATGTCGTTTTTGACGTTAAAGAAATACGTCAAAAACGACATTATTACGTCATTATTTTTGCACCAACCTAATATGAAAGTTGAAAAATACATTTTTATAGTAAAAATACCAGCAGTTCATTTTTATATTAAAAAAGAAATTATATTTATAGTAAAATTACCAACAATACAATTTATCTGTAGTTGACGGCATAAAATTGCCTTCAGAATATATTTATTTGAAGCCATAAAATTGTTCATAATACTTATATTTCGACATTAAATAACCCATAGATTTAGTTTGGTTTGGTTTGTTTTACGGCATATCAATCTTAGTGGGTTATTTAATGCCGACAATATTTTTTTATTGCTGGTAATATTTTTCTTCAAAAAACTATTTCTGGGAATATTTTTCATTGAAGAAATCTAGAGCTGGTCATATTTTTTCCAAAGAATGTATAGCTGTTTGTATTGCTCGTACTTTTTTTTAAAGTATTTTAACAAAGTTCATATTTTTTATTTTCCATTATTTTTCCGAGTACTTTCGAATGTTGCTACATTAGTTGCCAAGCAACTTTCGAAAGTACGCATGTGCAAAAAATTTAAACTATCCAAACCGACCATTCGCATTAAGAACGACACGGCACCTCCAAAAGCCTCCTAATCAATGTGGCTGTTCCTTCAGTATCTGTCATTCCAACCACCTGAAGAAGGCCGGAGCGAACAACGGCCGAAACGCGGTAATAAATATGGCGATAAAGATGAGAACAATAGTCCGAATAATGTAAATAATGTACATAATACCTCATCTCAGATATATAAACAGATACTGAAGGGCTGAAACGTTGTATTAAATATGGTGACAAAGATGAGGACAATAGTCCGAATAATGTAAATAATGTACATAATACCTCATCTCAGAAATATAGACAGATACTGAAGGGCCGAAACGTTGTAATAAATATGGCGACAAAGATGAGGACAATAGTCCGAATAATGTAAATAATGTACATAATACCTCATCTCAGAAATATAGACAGATACTGAAGGGCCGAAACGTTGTAATAAATATGGCGACAAAGATGAGGACAATAGTCCGAATAATGTAAATAGTGTACATAATACCTCATCTCAGAAATATAGACAGATACTGAAGGGCCGAAACGTTGTAATAATTATGGCGACAAAGATGAGGACAATAGTCCGAATAATGTAAATAGTGTACATAATACCTCATCTCAGAAATATAGACAGATACTGAAGGGCCGAAACGTTGTAATAAATATGGCGACAAAGATGAGGACAATAGTCCGAATAATGTAAATAATGTACATAATACCTCATCTCAGAAATATAGACAGATACTGAAGGGCCGAAACGTTGTAATAAATATGGCGACAAAGATGAGGACAATAGTCCGAATAATGTAAATAATGTACATAATACCTCATCTCAGAAATATAGACAGATACTGAAGGGCCGAAACGTTGTAATAAATATGGCGACAAAGATGAGGACAATAGTCCGAATAATGTAAATAGTGTACATAATACCTCATCTCAGAAATATAGACAGATACTGAAGGGCCGAAACGTTGTAATAATTATGGCGACAAAGATGAGGACAATAGTCCGAATAATGTAAATAGTGTACATAATACCTCATCTCAGAAATATAGACAGATACTGAAGGGCCGAAACGTTGTAATAAATATGGCGTCAAAGATGAGGACAATAGTCCGAATAATGTAAATAATGTACATAATACCTCATCTCAGAAATATAGACAGATACTGAAGGGCCGAAACGTTGTAATAATTATGGCGACAAAGATGAGGACAATAGTCCGAATAATGTAAATAGTGTACATAATACCTCATCTCAGAAATATAGACAGATACTGAAGGGCCGAAACGTTGTAATAAATATGGCGACAAAGATGAAGACAATAGACCGAATAATGTAAATAATGTACATAATACCTCATCTCAGAAATATAGACAGATACTGAAGGGCCGAAACGTTGTAATAATTATGGCGACAAAGATGAGGACAATAGTCCGAATAATGTAAATAGTGTACATAATACCTCATCTCAGAAATATAGACAGATATTGAAGGGCCGAAACGTTGTAATAAATATGGCGACAAAGATGAGGACAATAATCCGAATAATGTAAATAATGTACATAATACCTCATCTCAGAAATATAGACAGATACTGAAGGGCCGAAACGTTGTAATAAATATGGCGACAAAGATGAGGACAATAGTCCGAATAATGTAAATAATGTACAGAATACCTCATCTCAGAAATATAGACAGATACTGAAGGGCCGAAACGTTGTAATAAATATGGCGACAAAGATGAGGACAATAGTCCGAATAATGTAAATAATGTACATAATACCTCATCTCAGAAATATAGACAGATACTGAAGGGCCGAAACGTTGTAATAAATATGGCGACAAAGATGAGGACAATAGTCCGAATAATGTAAATAATGTACATAATACCTCATCTCAGAAATATAGACAGATACTGAAGGGCCGAAACGTTGTAATAAATATGGCGACAAAGATGAGGACAATAGTCCGAATAATGTAAATAATGTACAGAATACCTCATCTCAGAAATATAGACAGATACTGAAGGGCCGAAACGTTGTAATAAATATGGCGACAAAGATGAGGACAATAGTCCGAATAATGTAAATAATGTACATAATACCTCATCTCAGAAATATAGACAGATACTGAAGGGCCGAAACGTTGTAATAAATATGGCGACAAAGATGAGGACAATAGTCCGAATAATGTAAATAATGTACATAATACCTCATCTCAGAAATATAGACAGATACTGAAGGGCCGAAACGTTGTAATAATTATGGCGACAAAGATGAGGACAATAATCCGAATAATGTAAATAATGTACATAATATCTCATCTCAGAAATATAGACAGATACTGAAGGGCCGAAACGTTTTAATAAATATGGCGACAAAGATGAGGACAATAATCCGAATAATTTAAATAATGTACATAATACCTCATCTCAGAAATATAGACAGATACTGAAGGGCCGAAACGTTGTAATAAATATGGCGACAAAGATGAGGACAATAATCCGAATAATGTAAATAATGTACATAATACCTCATCTCAGAAATATAGACAGATACTGAAGGGCCGAAACGTTGTAATAAATATGGCGACAAAGATGAGGACAATAATCCGAATAATGTAAATAATGTACATAATACCTCATCTCAGAAATATAGACAGATACTGAAGGGCCGAAACGTTGTAATAAATATGGCGACAAAGATGAGGACAATAATCCGAATAATGTAAATAATGTACATAATACCTCATCTCAGAAATATAGACAGATACTGAAGGGCCGAAACGTTGTAATAAATATGGCGACAAAGATGAGGACAATAGTCCGAATAATGTAAATAATGTACATAATATCTCATCTCAGAAATATAGACAGATACTGAAGGGCCGAAACGTTTTAATAAATATGGCGACAAAGATGAGGACAATAATCCGAATAATGTAAATAATGTACATAATATCTCATCTCAGAAATATAGACAGATACTGAAGGGCCGAAACGTTTTAATAAATATGGCGACAAAGATGAGGACAATAATCCGAATAATGTAAATAATGTACATAATACCTCATCTCAGAAATATAGACAGATACTGAAGGGCCGAAACGTTGTAATAATTATGGCGACAAAGATGAGGACAATAATCCGAATAATGTAAATAATGTACATAATACCTCATCTCAGAAATATAGACAGATACTGAAGGGCCGAAACGTTGTAATAAATATGGCGACAAAGATGAGGACAATAGTCCGAATAATGTAAATAATGTACATAATACCTCATCTCAGAAATATAGACAGATACTGAAGGGCCGAAACGTTGTAATAAATATGCCAACAAAGATGAGGACAATAGTCCGAATAATGTAAATAATGTACATAATACCTCATCTCAGAAATATAGACAGATACTGAAGGGCCGAAACGTTGTAATAAATATGGCGACAAAGATGAGGACAATAATCCGAATAATGTAAATAATGTACATAATACCTCATCTCAGAAATATAGACAGATACTGAAGGGCCGAAACGTTGTAATAAATATGGCGACAAAGATGAGGACAATAGTCCGAATAATGTAAATAATGTACATAATACCTCATCTCAGAAATATAGACAGATACTGAAGAGCCGAAACGTTGTAATAAATATGGCGACAAAGATGAGGACAATAGTCCGAATAATGTAAATAATGTACATAATACCTCATCTCAGAAATATAGACAGATACTGAAGGGCCGAAACGTTGTAATAAATATGGCGACAAAGATGAGGACAATAATCCGAATAATGTAAATAATGTACATAATACCTCATCTCAGAAATATAGACAGATACTGAAGGGCCGAAACGTTGTAATAAATATGGCGACAAAGATGAGGACAATAGTCCCAATAATGTAAATAATGTACATAATACGTCATCTCAGAAATATAGACAGATACTGAAGGGCCGAAACGTTGTAATAAATATGGCGACAAAGATGAGGACAATAGTCCGAATAATGTAAATAATGTACATAATACGTCATCTCAGAAATATAGACAGATACTGAAGGGCCGAAACGTTGTAATAAATATGGCGACAAAGATGAGGACAATAGTCCGAATAATGTAAATAATGTACATAATACGTCATCTCAGAAATATAGACAGATACTGAAGGGCCGAAACGTTGTAATAAATATGGCGACAAAGATGAGGACAATAGTCCGAATAATGTAAATAGTGTACATAATACCTCATCTCAGAAATATAGACAGATACTGAAGGGCCGAAACGTTGTAATAAATATGGCGACAAAGATGAGGACAATAGTCCGAATAATGTAAATAATGTACATAATACCTCATCTCAGAAATATAGACAGATACTGAAGGGCCGAAACGTTTTAATAAATATGGCGACAAAGATGAGGACAATAGTCCGAATAATGTAAATAATGTAAATAATACCTCATCTCAGAAATATAGACAGATACTGAAGGGCCGAAACGTTGTAATAAATATGGCGACAAAGATGAGGACAATAGTCCGAATAATGTAAATAATGTACATAATACCTCATCTCAGAAATATAGACAGATACTGAAGGGCCGAAACTTTGTAATAATTATGGCGACAAAGATGAGGACAATAATCCGAATAATGTAAATAATGTACATAATATGTCATCTCAGAAATATAGACAGATACTGAAGGCCGAAACGTTTTAATAAATATGGCGACAAAGATGAGGACAATAATCCGAATAATGTAAATAATGTACATAATACCTCATCTCAGAAATATAGACAGATACTGAAGGGCCGAAACGTTGTAATAAATATGGCGACAAAGATGAGGACAATAGTCCCAATAATGTAAATAATGTACATAATACGTCATCTCAGAAATATAGACAGATACTGAAGGGCCGAAACGTTGTAATAAATATGGCGACAAAGATGAGGACAATAGTCGAATAATGTAAATAATGTACATAATACCTCATCTCAGAAATATAGACAGATACTGAAGGGCCGAAACGTTGTAATAAATATGGCGACAAAGATGAGGACAATAGTCGAATAATGTAAATAGTGTACATAATACCTCATCTCAGAAATATAGATAGATACTGAAGGGCCGAAACGTTGTAATAAATATGGCGACAAAGATGAGGACAATAATCCGAATAATGTAAATAATGTACATAATACCTCATCTCAGAAATATAGACAGATACTGAAGGGCCGAAACGTTGTAATAAATATGGCGACAAAGATGAGGACAATAGTCGAATAATGTAAATAATGTACATAATATCTCATCTCAGAAATATAGACAGATACTGAAGAGCCGAAACGTTGTAATAAATATGGCGACAAAGATGAGGACAATAGTCCGAATAATGTAAATAATGTACATAATACCTCATCTCAGAAATATAGACAGATACTGAAGGGCCGAAACGTTGTAATAAATATGCCAACAAAGATGAGGACAATAGTCCGAATAATGTAAATAATGTACATAATACCTCATCACAGAAATATAACCAGATACTGAAGGGCCGAAACGTTGTAATAAATATGGCGACAAAGATGAGGACAATAATCCGAATAATGTAAATAATGTACATAATACCTCATCTCAGAAATATAGACAGATACTGAAGGGCCGAAACGTTGTAATAAATATGGCGACAAAGATGAGGACAATAGTCCGAATAATGTAAATAATGTACATAATACCTCATCTCAGAAATATAGACAGATACTGAAGAGCCGAAACGTTGTAATAAATATGGCGACAAAGATGAGGACAATAGTCCGAATAATGTAAATAATGTACATAATACGTCATCTCAGAAATATAGACAGATACTGAAGGGCCGAAACGTTGTAATAAATATGGCGACAAAGATGAGGACAATAGTCCGAATAATGTAAATAATGTACATAATACCTCATCTCAGAAATATAGACATATACTGAAGGGCCGAAACGTTGTAATAAATATGGCGACAAAGATGAGGACAATAGTCCGAATAATGTAAATAATGTACATAATACCTCATCTCAGAAATATAGACAGATACTGAAGGGCCGAAACGTTGTAATAAATATGGCGACAAAGATGAGGACAATAGTCCGAATAATGTAAATAATGTACATAATACCTCATCTCAGAAATATAGACAGATACTGAAGGGCCGAAACGTTGTAATAAATATGGCGACAAAGATGAGGACAATAGTCCGAATAATGTAAATAATGTACATAATACCTCATCTCAGAAATATAGACAGATACTGAAGGGCCGAAACGTTGTAATAATTATGGCGACAAAGATGAGGACAATAGTCCGAATAATGTAAATAATGTACATAATACCTCATCTCAGAAATATAGACAGATACTGAAGGGCCGAAACGTTGTAATAATTATGGCGACAAAGATGAGGACAATAGTCCAAATAATGTAAATAATGTACATAATACCTCATCTCAGAAATATAGACAGATACTGAAGGGCCGAAACGTTGTAATAAATATGGCGACAAAGATGAGGACAATAGTCCGAATAATGTAAATAATGTAAATAATACCTCATCTCAGAAATATAGACAGATACTGAAGGGCCGAAACGTTGTAATAAATATGGCGACAAAGATGAGGACAATAGTCCGAATAATGTAAATAATGTACATAATACCTCATCTCAGAAATATAGACAGATACTGAAGGGCCGAAACGTTGTAATAATTATGGCGACAAAGATGAGGACAATAATCCGAATAATGTAAATAATGTACATAATACCTCATCTCAGAAATATAGACAGATACTGAAGGGCCGAAACGTTGTAATAAATATGGCGACAAAGATGAGGACAATAATCCGAATAATGTAAATAATGTACATAATACCTCATCTCAGAAATATAGACAGATACTGAAGGGCCGAAACGTTGTAATAAATATGGCGACAAAGATGAGGACAATAATCCGAATAATGTAAAATAATGTACATAATACCTCATCTCAGAAATATAGACAGATACTGAAGGGCCGAAACGTTGTAATAAATATGGCGACAAAGATGAGGACAATAATCCGAATAATGTAAATAATGTACATAATACCTCATCTCAGAAATATAGACAGATACTGAAGGGCCGAAACGTTGTAATAAATATGGCGACAAAGATGAGGACAATAATCCGAATAATGTAAATAATGTACATAATACCTCATCTCAGAAATATAGACAGATACTGAAGGGCCGAAACGTTGTAATAAATATGGCGACAAAGATGAGGACAATAGTCCGAATAATGTAAATAATGTACATAATATCTCATCTCAGAAATATAGACAGATACTGAAGAGCCGAAACGTTGTAATAAATATGGCGACAAAGATGAGGACAATAGTCCGAATAATGTAAATAATGTACATAATACCTCATCTCAGAAATATAGACAGATACTGAAGGGCCGAAACGTTGTAATAAATATGCCAACAAAGATGAGGACAATAGTCCGAATAATGTAAATAATGTACATAATACCTCATCACAGAAATATAGACAGATACTGAAGGGCCGAAACGTTGTAATAAATATGGCGACAAAGATGAGGACAATAATCCGAATAATGTAAATAATGTACATAATACCTCATCTCAGAAATATAGACAGATACTGAAGGGCCGAAGCGTTGTAATAAATATGGCGACAAAGATGAGGACAATAGTCCGAATAATGTAAATAATGTATACATAATACCTCATCTCAGAAATATAGACAGATACTGAAGAGCCGAAACGTTGTAATAAATATGGCGACAAAAGATGAGGACAATAGTCCGAATAATGTAAATAATGTACATAATACGTCATCTCAGAAATATAGACAGATACTGAAGGGCCGAAACGTTGTAATAAATATGGCGACAAAGATGAGGACAATAGTCCGAATAATGTAAATAATGTACATAATACCTCATCTCAGAAATATAGACAGATACTGAAGGGCCAAAACGTTGTAATAATTATGGCGACAAAAAGATGAGGACAATAGTCAAATAATGTAAATAATGTACATAATACCTCATCTCAGAAATATAGACAGATACTGAAGGGCCGAAACGTTGTAATAAATATGGCGACAAAGATGAGGACAATAGTCCGAATAATGTAAATAATGTAAATAATACCTCATCTCAGAAATATAGACAGATACTGAAGGGCCGAAACGTTGTAATAAATATGGCGACAAAGATGAGGACAATAGTCCGAATAATGTAAATAATGTACATAATACCTCATCTCAGAAATATAGACAGATACTGAAGGGCCCGAAACGTTGTAATAATTATGGCGACAAAGATGAGGACAATAATCCGAATAATGTAAATAATGTACATAATACCTCATCTCAGAAATATAGACAGATACTGAAGGGCCGAAACGTTGTAATAAATATGGCGACAAAGATGAGGACAATAATCCGAATAATGTAACTAATGTACATAATACCTCATCTCAGAAATATAGACAGATACTGAAGGGCCGAAACGTTGTAATAAATATGGCGACAAAGATGAGGACAATAATCGAATAATGTAAATAATGTACATAATACCTCATCTCAAATATAGACAGATACTGAAGGGGCCGAAACGTTGTAATAAAATGGCGACAAAGATGAGGACAATAATCCGAATAATGTAACTAATGTACATAATACCTCATCTCAGAAATATAGACAGATACTGAAGGGCCGAAACGTTGTAATAAATATGGCGACAAAGATGAGGACAATAATCCGAATAATGTAAATAATGTACATAATACCTCATTTCAGAAATATAGACAGATACTGAAGGGCCGAAACGTTGTAATAAATATGGCGACAAAGATGAGGACAATAGTCCGAATAATGTAAATAATGTACATAATATCTCATCTCAGAAATATAGACAGATACTGAAGAGCCGAAACGTTGTAATAAATATGGCGACAAAGATGAGGACAATAGTCCGAATAATGTAAATAATGTACATAATACCTCATCTCAGAAATATAGAAAGATACTGAAGGGCCGAAACGTTGTAATAAATATGCCAACAAAGATGAGGACAATAGTCCGAATAATGTAAATAATGTACATAATACCTCATCACAGAAATATAGACAGATACTGAAGGGCCGAAACGTTGTAATAAATATGGCGACAAAGATGAGGACAATAATCCGAATAATGTAAATAATGTACATAATACCTCATCTCAGAAATATAGTCCAGATACTGAAGGCTTGAAACGTTTGTAATAAATATGGCGACAAAGATGAGGACAATAGTCCGAATAATGTAAATAATGTACATAATACCTCATCTCAGAAATATAGACAGATACTGAAGAGCCGAAACGTTGTAATAAATATGGCGACAAAGATGAGGACAATAGTCCGAATAATGTAAATAATGTACATAATACGTCATCTCAGAAATATAGACAGATACTGAAGGGCCGAAACGTTGTAATAAATATGGCGACAAAGATGAGGACAATAGTCCGAATAATGTAAATAATGTACATAATACCTCATCTCAGAAATATAGACAGATACTGAAGGGCCGAAACGTTGTAATAAATATGGCGACAAAAGATGAGGACAATAGTCCGAATAATGTAAATAATGTACATAATACCTCATCTCAGAAATATAGACAGATACTGAAGGGCCGAAACGTTGTAATAAATATGGCGACAAAGATGAGGACAATAGTCCGAATAATGTAAATAATGTACATAATACCTCATCTCAGAAAATATAGACAGATACTGAAGGGCCGAAACGTTGTAATAAATATGGCGACAAAGATGAGGACAATAGTCCGAATAATGTAAATAACGTACATAATACCTCATCTCAGAAATATAGACCAGATACTGAAGGGCCGAAACGTTTGAGTTAATAATTATGGCGACAAAGATGAGGACAATAGTCCGAATAATGTAAATAATGTACATAATACCTCATCTCAGAAATATAGACAGATACTGAAGGGCCGAAACGTTGTAATAATTATGGCGACAAAGATGAGGACAATAGTCCGAATAATGTAAATAATGTAAATAATACCTCATCTCAGAAATATAGACAGATACTGAAGGGCCGAAACGTTGTAATAAATATGGCAACAAAGATGACAATAGTCCGAATAATGTAAATAGTGTACATAATATCTCATCTCAGAAATATAGACAGATACTGAAGGGCCGAAACGTTGTAATAAATATGGCGACAAAGATGAGGGCAATATCCAGAATAATGTAAATAATATGGCTGTTCCTGGTGATCATAATTTTAAATCAAAGAAATTGGAAATCATACGAGATTTAAGTAGCCAGAATTCCGGATCGTTCATAAATGTCACCGTTATCATTAGGAACTAAAGGCCTACATTAAGCAAATCTGAATAAAGCCTACCATCTAGAAGTCTGCGTTACTTGGCACTGCAAATAACCGTCAAAGGGTACCCTCTGTCGGATGCGCCTTGGTGAAGAATACTCATAATTCAAGATCTCCGATCGAAACCCAAAAACCTTGCGGAAGAAGAGATGATAATAACATTTTTTTTTTTTTTTTTTTTTACATTGGTCACATAATCCCCACACTCTCTCGTGGGTTAACTTAAACATTTATCGAAACTTGTGCATTAAAACCAGCAACAGTAAAAATACAACTATTATGTATTACCTAAAATACGATACAGACCTATATAAATGATTGTTTTATTATTTGTGTGTAGATAGATAGATAGACAGACAGTGAAGAAAATTAGATAGATAGATTACGGAATGTGATTGATACGGAACAGAATGACATAGATAGATAGATAGATAGATAGATAGATAGATTACGGAATGTGATTGATACGGAACAAAATGACATAGATAGATAGATAGGGTAACGGAAGTGATAGATAGATAGATAGATAGATAGATAGAAATAGAGATAGATAGATAGATAGATAGATAGATAGATTACGGAATGTGATTAATACGGAACAGAATGACATAGATAGATAGATAGATAGATAAGCTTTCTACGGTTGGTCAACAGAAAATATATTTAGATTGTCGGAATATTTTTCCATTACAGCAAACACACATCTAAGTTTAGAGCAGCTCATATTCGGAAGCGGTCACCCATCGAAGTACTGACTGGGCTCGACATTGTTTAACTTCGGTGATCGTACGGGAACTGGTATTTCAACGAGATGTGCCCGTCAGCCGATAGCTAGCTAGATAGAACGAAAGAAAGAAACGAAACAAAAAGAGAGAAGTAGAATGAGATAGATAGATAGATAGATAGATAGATAGATAGATAGATGAAATAGAGTGAGATAGATAGATAGATAGTGAAGAAAATTACATAGATAGATAGATAGATAGATAGATAGATAGATAGATAGATGGAAATAGAGTGAGATAGATAGATAGATAGATAGATAGATAGATAGATAGATAGATAGATAGATAGATTGTGAAGAAAATTTGATAGATAGATAGACAGACAGTGAGGAAAATTAGATAGATAGATAGATAGATAGATAGATAGATAGATAGATAGATAGATAAAGAAAATTTGATAGATAGATAGATAGATAGATAGATAGATAGATAGATAGAAAAAAGATATGTAGACTATATATATATATATATATATATATATATATATAGAGAGAGAGAGAGAGAGGGGGGACGATTTCATATTTTATGAAGTTAATGTTTACGTCATAAAATTGCTATTAAATAATTGTTTTTGGTAAAATCTAAAAAAAGATCGAAGTCATTTAATGTTTTTTTCCCTGATCGATTTTCTTCTCTTCTGGTGGAAATCAGTTTTTTGGGGTTTTTTTTTGTTTGTTTTTTGTGTTTTTTTTTACGAGGTAAAAAAGCTGCAACATATTTTTTTTTTATTCAAAATAAATCCAATCAAGAAAATATTGGCCATAAAAAAAAAAAAAAAACATATATATAAACCTTTCTCGATTTAGGGGAATAAACCTAGTTTGTTTTTTGGGGTTTTTTTTTTTTTTACTTTTTTCTTCTTCGATGTACCATGTCCCTCTGGGGCATTGGCAATCATGGTTCTCCACAACTTCCTACCCTTTGTCACTCATAGCAGTGTCCGTCTTTTTGCTGTCTCTCGCTCTCTCTCTCTTTGCTCCTTTCTCTCTCTATTCCTCTCTCTCTCTCCTTCTCTCTCTTTTTCTCTCTCTCCCTCTTTTTCTCTCTCTCTATTTCTCTCTCGTTCTCTCTTTCTCTCTCTCTTTCTCTCTTTTTTCTCTCTCTATTTCTCTCTTTCACTCTTTTTCTCTCTCTCTCTCTCTCTCTCTATTTCTCTCTCTCTCTTTCTCTCTCTTTTTCTCTCTCTTTTTCTCTCTCTTTCTTTCTCTCTCTTTCTTTCTTTCTCTCTCTCTCTTTTTCTCTCTTTCCTTCTCTCTCTTTTTCTCTCTCTCTTTCTCTCTCTTTTTCTCTCTCTGTATTTCTCTCTCTGTTTCTCTCTTTTTCTCTCTCTCTCTTTCTCTTTCTCTCTTTCTTTTTCTCTCTCTTCCTCTCTCTCTCTTTTCTCTCTCTCTTTTTTCTCTCTCCTTCTCTCTCTGTTTCTCTCTTTCTCTCTCTCTCTCTCTTTCTCTTTCTCTCTTTCTTTTTCTCTCTCTTTTCTCTCTCTCTTTTCTCTCTCTCCATCTCTCTTTCTTTCTCTCACTATTTTTCTCCCTCTCTCTGTCTCTTTCTCTCTTTCTTTTTCTCTCACTTCCTCTCTCTCTTTTCTCTCTCTTTTTCTCTCTCCTTCTCTCTCTTTCTTTCTCTCACTATTTTTCTCTTTCTCTCTCTTTCTCTCTCTTTTTGTCTCTCTCTATCTCTTCCTCTCTCTCTCTCTCTCTCATTATCCCTAATCTGCCAATCATTTACACAAGCTTGTTAGATGTGTTATTTACTGCTTTCTTCCATCACTCTTGCTTTTAACTTCTGAGTATTATACTTTCCAAGTCGTCTTTCCTCATTATATGGCCTTGAAATTTCAACTCGTTCTGATTCTAAGCATAAGCGTCTTTTTTGTTTCCAATTTCCCTGAAGCCACTTCGTTGCTCACACGTTCAGACCATGGTATTCTAAGCATCCTTCTGTAGAACCACATCTACCTAAAGTGTTTTCTTCATCTGTGAGAAGATTGCCAAGAGTTCCTTGTCATAGAGGAATTCCAATATTGCATAACAGTTCAGTACAGTTTTCTTGGTTCCTCACGATATTTCATAGGGTTTTGGTTTTGTTTCGAGGTTCATAACTCCGACCCTAACAGCTGCGTCAGTGTCGACTTCGGAACAACAGCAATTCAGATGTGGATCCATGCTCTTCAAAACCTCTCATCTCCCAATCAGAGTTCTTGTTGCCGGATGTAGTTTATCGTCATACCCAGAACTACGTATAGTCTTTTTTTTTCTTCTTGTGACTGCTCTGCGCAGAAACATTCAGAAGTTTGTAAAGAAAGTATTTGCCTATAAACAAGCTTTTTTTTAAATTTATATCGTAACAGCATCGACATAATTCGTTTTAATCTAAGCCGATTATAATTTGAATACTATTTATTAATACCTTGTTTTTACTCGAAAGGTTTGCATTCAAACTCGCCATACACGGACGAAACAATAATGATAATCTGTTTTTGTTGCATGAAATAATTCAAAGCAACGACAAACTCGTGTATACGAGACGCGGAAACGAAAATCGCATCTCAGCTCGTGACGCCACACGTGACCACGCGAGAGGGAAAACGAGAAGTATGGGAAGCCATTGGTATAAACCAATGGCTTCTATTATCAATTATAGGCAAGAATGCTTGTGGAGATTTCGTAGTTTATTTTGTTCAGGTTAGGTTTCAACTGTTTTATTTACATAGCTTCAAGAATTATTAGCCCCTTCCGCGTCTCGTATACACTAGTGTTGTGGTAGGATCCACCTAATTTGCATAGTGGAGTACCGACCATATAAATATGGTTGGTTTGAAGAGAGGGAGGAATCAAGAGATTCAATCCAGAGACTCTGCCCGACTGCGACTCAGTCAACACATTCTCCAGGAACGGTCTTACCAGGAATATACAAAAGACTATATGTAAATATTGTGTACACTTTCTTGTTTCAATACATTTTGTTCTAAGTACATTTTGTGTTGCATTATTATTCCATGCATTAGTCAAGTTTCAACAACTAGTTAGTCGTTGTTTTGAAATTTTTCATGCAACAAAAACAGATTGTTTCGTCCGTATTGTGATCTTTGATAATGGGTTATGTAAGCCTAAAGCTTAGATTGAATTTAAACTTGTATCAATATGGTGATTTCCTTTCGTCTTTCAATGACAATGTTATTAAACTTATCAAACAATATGAAAGGAACATACTTAAAATAAATATTCAAAACTTGTCTATATTATTTAATGAAACATGCATCAATGAAAAAATATATATATATATATATATATATATATATATATATATATATATATATATATATATATATATATATATATATATATATATATATAGAGAGAGAGTGTGAGAGAGATGGTCATTTTGCAATAAAATATGTTTTTCGTAGTTCTACTATAAAATTTGGTATGGGCATGTGGCCGAATGGTTAGAACGTTTGCATTCTGTCCATGAGGCCCCGGTTCGAATCTCACCATGGTCGATTTGTCAGGGATTGATCCCAACGTGCAGCAACTTTAGAAAGTGTCTGCAAACCACACCACGGGTTGACCCAAGCCTTGTGAGTGAAATTGGGTAGACGGAAACCTCGATAACTGTGCTAGCACGAAGTCACAAGTCATCGTGACCGAGCGCGCTGGCTTTGTTCAAATTGTTGATATATTTTTGCTATATATATATATGATCACGCTAGATAACACTCTCTTTCCCAGAAACTGTAACTAAGGTCTGCTCAGGATAATTGCAGTATAAACGACAGGTGGGCTTTTGGGTGATGAATAAACAAAAATGCTCCTGGTAGACGTTTATCTTCGAATACGAGTAAATAAAATTAACTGCTGGTCATTTTTCTTTAAAAATGTATTGTTGACAATTTTAGAATAAAAATGTATTTTTATACTTTCATAGGGTTTTGGTTTTGTATCGAGATTTCGAGGACCTTAACACCCTTTCAGTGTGGACTTCGGAACAACAGCAATTCAGACGTGGATCCATGCTCTTCAAAACCTTCCGTCTCCCGTTCTTACTACCGGATTTAGTTTATCGTCATACCCAGAACTACGTATAGTCTTTTTTTTTCTCCTTCTTCTGCGGAGAAACATTCAGAAGTTTGTAAAGAAAGTATAAACAAGCTTTTTTTTTTAATTTAGATCATAATAACATCGACATAATTCGTTTTAATCTAATCCGATGATAATTTGAATACTATTTATTAATTCCTTGTTTTTAATTGAAAGATTTCCCATATATTCATAATAAGCCACAAACACGTTGTCCATAATCAGTCAGACGGGCACGTTAACCACTACATTTGCTTAGCTTCGCGGAGTTGTAACAAAACAAACGGTGTTGGTTAAATTTTCACGATATATACGAGATCTGATCCAAAATTATCGGTGCTGTTGCTATAGTAACGGTGCTAAAGTACACAGAATGAAGCCGCTTGGAGCCTATTTGTCTTTGAACTTTGTCGCGTATATACAACGAATTATTCACGTTCTAGCCCACCTCCGTTGTTTATAGCAGAGCTTGGAATGAAAGTGTGTAGAATGCGACCGTCTCACTACGCCACGGATGTTCCATCAGTGACTATGGCTTGTGAAGCAATTTTGACCAAGAACAACATTCCCCAAGTTCAGCTTCCACCTAATTTCCCAGACATTCTCCCTTGCGGTTTTTAAACTCTTCAAAAATCAAATCTTACTTGAAAGGAACGAGATTTCAAGACGTCGATGAAATTCAAGAGACTGCGACGAGCTAAAAAAAAAAAAGAGGTTCAAGGAATGCTTTTATTACTAGAAACAACGCTGGATAAAGTGTGAATGTTCAGAAGAGGACTACTTCGAAGGAGATTCTTCTTCTTCATGTGTCTTTTCCCTTTAGGACGTAAGCGGTCGTGGCACTCTACGATTCCTGTCAAAGAGTAATTGGTAAGGTGATTGTCTCTTGTGGTGTAGTCCCTTGAGGAAAGCTGATTTCTCTGTTCCATTATTGTTTATTTTGCTCTTGTGCAGGCCTGAATCTGTCTTAACTGGAACTGACCTTGGTGAAAAAGCCTTGCCTATTCTAGCGGGATTGGCGTTGGGTATATTGACCCAGACTGTCATTTGTCATTTGTCGAAATAAGGACGCTCTTTGGTCCGATGACATTTGTCATAATTTTGTTTTTGCCTGGCTTTGAGACGAATAGCTTTTCGTTTTTTCTGTTCCCTAATTACTTTCTGATCTAAGAAATTGTCACGGAAGGGAACTGTGTTCTCACTTTTCTGTTCATCAGTAGCCTGCTCGAGAGGAGTGCTTCAATAATTAAGCAGTGCTACATATGGGTCATATGCTTTTTTTTCTTTTTCAATAGGTTTTTGACAGTCTGGGCTGTACGTTCAGCTTCTCCGTTTCCTTGTGAATGGTGGGGACTACTTGTGAGGAGCCAAAAGCCAAAACATTTGAAAAATTCTGTAAATCTCTTGCAATGAATTGCAAGATAGATAGATAGAAACAAAACAAATGCAGAAAGAAAATATAGCGAGGCAGATAGATGAAAACAATGAGATAGATAGAAAAATATATATATATATATATATATATATATATATATATATATATATATATATATATTATTGAACGACGTATAGTCTTTTTTCTCTCATCCGTCTGCTCTGTGCAGAAACATTCAGAAGTTTGTAAAGAAAGTATTTGCCTATAAACAAGCTTTTTTAGATCATAACAGCATCGACATAATTCGTTTTAATCTAATCCGATGATAATTTGAATACTATTTATTAATTCCTTGTTTTTAATTGAAAGGTTTGCCATATATTCATAATAAGCCACAAACACGTTGTCCATAATCAGTCAGACGGGCACGTTAACCACTACATTGATACAAATGGTCTCATCTGTTGCTGCAATAGCCATTTAATTAAACTGACACACCCTGAATGGAAACTATTGTTACTTATTTCATTCTGTTTATGTCTGCCTCACTCTGAGCCGTGTCGTCGCGTGTGTCTCGATTTGAAAAGAAAAATGGCGTCCTGCCGGTCGAGTTTCGGAAGCTGTGGCAGACGAATAAGAGAAACGGGAAGTTCATTGTTTAACACAGGCGCAGTTACAAATCGCTGCCATGTCTCCAAGTAAGAGTGGGTTGAGGGAAAATAAAAATCTTTTGTGAGGATTTCAGCAAACATGGCTCACAGCCTTGTATAGCAAAATTCGCATCTTCGCCATTTGTTCTGAAAACAGGCGGTTTTGCTCAGGTGTTAGAAGAGAGCAGAATGAAAGTACGCAAATTCTATTCTATTTCTTCAGATTCAGACATGAAAGGCAAAATTCAGTTCGTTGTAGAAAGAAAGAAAGAAAGAAAGAAAGAAAGAAAGAAAGAAAGAAAGAACGACAAAGATGAATCACCTCCCCGTGGTACAGTATAAAAAAAATGCCGGCCTTGTGTGTTAGTTGTAATGTAGTGGTTTCGATTTTACTATGTGCCCCACACACATGACTTTCTACATAAGGAATTTTAAATTTAGATAGATAGATAGATAGATAGATAGATAGATAGATAGATAGATAGATAGAAAAAAAGAAGCAGAATGAGATAGATAGATAGATAGATAGATAGATAGATAGATAGATATGTTACTAAGCTAGGTAGCTAACCAGATAGATAGATAGATAGATAGAGAGATATTTTAAATATGTTACTAAACGAGCTAGCTAGATAGATAGATAGATAGATAGATAGATAGATACTGAAGGCAATGATAGATAGAGAGATAGAGAGATAGATACTGAAGTGAATAACAGATAGATAGATAGATAGATAGATAGATAGATAGATAGATACTGAAGGCAATATTAGACAGATAGATAGATAGATAGATGAGATAGATGGATAGATAGATAGATAGATAGATACTGAAGTCAATGATAGATAGATGATAGATAGATAGATAGATAGATGGATAGATAGATAGATGAATGTGAAAAGAATCTGATAGATAGATAGATAGATAGATAGATAGATAGATAGATAGATAGATACTGAAGGCAATGATAGATAGATAGATAGATAGATAGATACTGAAGGCAATGATAGATAGAGAGATAGAGAGATAGATACTGAAGTGAATAACAGATAGATAGATAGATAGATAGATAGATACTGAAGGCAATATTAGACAGATAGATAGATAGATAGATAGATAGATAGATACTGAAGTCAATGATAGATAGATAGATAGATAGATAGATAGATAGATAGATAGATAGATAGATAGATAGCGAAAAGAATCTGATAGATAGATAGATAGATAGATAGATAGATAGATAGGCTGGCTGGTGGTCGATCGGGCATGCCCTTAAGTGATCTATATCATCCCGGATAATGGAATCGGAAAACTAATGGCAAGCAGAGAAAATGCTGGGCGCTTATATTGTTAATTCAATGACACATGAATGTCCTTGGGCGCTTCCGGATGGAGTACTTGTTAACGAGCTCGTCTGGTTGTTCACCACTACTGAAAACTTCCATCCTATTCACACTTTTAACCTTACGACAAACAAAGCTGAGTTTTGGAAATAACACAACGGATAGATCACCTTATCAACTACGACATTTGAACGGGTACATTATCTCTTGCATGTATATATATATATATATATATGTGTGTGTGTGTGTGTGTGTGTGTATGTATGTATGTGTGTGCCTGTGTGTGTATATATAGAGAGATATAAATAATATGTATATATATATATATATATATATATATATATATATATATATATATATATATATATACATATATATATATATATATATATATATATATATATATATATATATATATATATATATATATTAAAGAAAACAGACCACTTTAAAGGTTCCATTATAATAATTTATTTCACCAGAGCCCTTTTAATGGTCGCTGGATCATCAGATAACACTTCCAAAAAAATGAAACGAAAGAAGAAATGAAAATTCACACTTTTCACAGTTAGTATTCAGTTTATGTAATTTAACAAAGAGGGTAGCGAGGAGTGGTGTGAGAGACATGGTCGAGTTTAGAGAGGGTTTATTTTAATATTTCTTTCAACCATACTTAGTACTGGGGGAGGAGGGACCAGACATTGACCTATCTAATCGGTTAACTTAACGAAAGTTATATATTGAAATGGAAGGGGAGAAGAGAGAAAAAGAAAGAGGAAAAAGAAAGAAGGGGGAAGTAAAGAGATACAAGCTGCAATTATGTTTTACGTAGGAAGAAGGGGTGGTATATTTTTAGGAATTTATGTAAAAAAAATAGATTTTAATGTTCGATAGTAATTTAAATCTCTACAAAAATCTACGAAGAAATTAAT
This sequence comes from Acanthosepion pharaonis, assembly GCA_903632075.3. NCBI lineage: Eukaryota > Metazoa > Mollusca > Cephalopoda > Sepiida > Sepiidae > Acanthosepion > Acanthosepion pharaonis. The sequence continues at coordinate 1,328,434 of CAHIKZ030004539.1, forward strand.
TTGTTGCTTGCTAGCAATTTAAATATTTAACTCTTTTACAAATAACTTAGGGATTTAATATAAGTTAAATACTGTATTAACACATTCATAGGGAACACTACCCGTCAAAAGTATGAATTTTCATTTCATATTTGTGTTATCTGATGATCCAGCGCCCCTTAAAAGAGCTCTGGTGAAATAAATTATTATAATGGAACCTTAAAATGGTCTGTTTTTCTTTAAATTATTAGCTCTGGGTTTATATTGAGCTCTCAGGATTTCATCCTCCTTAGGAAAACCCATACGTATTACCAAGTTTTTTTCATAACTATATATATATATATATATATATATATATATATATATATATATATTAAGGCATTTTATGTTTATACATTCTTTTTATAGATACAAATATTTAAGTAAATGCTCTGTTTTATAATAAACAGTATTAACAACATTTACCGGCCTGAATGTCCGAGAAATTTTCATAGAAAATTTTCGTCGTCCGACAGGAATCGAACCTGTATCCTACATGGAACCGTCATATAGCCTGACGTGCCTTTGACCGATTGGGCCACAGAGGAGCGTTTGTTTAGCAAGGTCGATTTTACTGTCTTTACATTTTAATCTTCCATGATTCTCTCACGTACATTCATATCTGCTCGATGCGTATCTAAATGTAAAGAAATGACGTCAAACATTATGAAATGGACAAAGTCCGACAATTATTTTAAGACATTTTTATATATACAGAGAGAAAGAGAAATTGAGGATGTCCATAGATACATATCATCTATCTGAAAAAAAAAACAAATAAAACTCCTTACTTCTTATTAACAAACTAAAAATATCTCCCCTGATCACAAACAAAAATATGACAAGAATCAAAACTCCAACAAACCAATATCGTCTACGGATTCGTTTGCCAACTTGGAAAATGTGTCTGTAATGATTATAAACATTTAAACAACCGATACACTGGTTATACAATCACTACACTAACACGCAGTTTCATTTGCCATCTATTTTTATATTTTATTAAATCACATATCATCAACAATAAATTACTTCATAAATCCGACAAATAATTCACGCTCATAGAAAAATACTATGTCATATAAATTGTATTACAAATGTTAGAAGCCTTAACCGTAAAATTACACAACTTAATATTAATAAAATTTCGTTCAATAAAAAGGAAAATACTCAAAGCAAACAGACGTTGAAGACACGATATTGAAATGAACCTGACATATATATATATATATATATATATATATATATATATATATGATCGAAATAAAGGAGTAAAGTTGAAGAGTTCAGAAGTGCCGATTTTACACGGTCAAAAATGCCCTGTTTACCTTAGATTACCCTGGATTGGCACAAAGTGTGAAAATCAAAGGTCCGCTGCTGCTTTTTCTCTGCTGAAGGTCGGATTATTTTTTCAAACTCGGTATGTTTCGATGATCGTGTAAAGACGTTCTCCTCTCCACCATATCAATTCAATTGTTTAAATACGTTTGTAGTTGCGGAGCCAACTACATAGGAGAACAACAACTCAGCGCTTAGACACTAGAATAAAGCAGCACGTTCCTACTAAAATTAGAAAACACACCTTGCCGTTAAGTGGACTCGTCCCCGAACACCTACAGTTCCGCCATATGCGAACATCTTTTTAAATAGCAGAGATTGTGCCGCCAAATTTAGTGCTGACTGGTTCACGGTGTTGGCCCAGTCACCTCTGTATTTCACCTGAAGGTTCTGGAGGCGCTTTTACATCGGGTCCCGCAAGCCTTCTTTGTGCAAACAACGTGAGTGCTTGTTGGGACTCGCTGTCATCTGCCTCTAGTTCCTTCTTGCATATACAAACATATATATATATATATATATATATATATATATATATATATATATATATATATATATATATATGCGTTTTTTTTTCCACCTATTCATTGTACATTTCTCTGTTCTAATATTGAATCTCCCGTGGAAGCCTGACGAGCAGGAGCAAACCAATTCTTCCCCCCCTTGTTGTTGAGTTTTTTTTATTATTTAATATTGTTTTAATATGTCTTGTAATATTAAATTTTATACTTTTATTTCGATCATTAAGTTTTGTACCTACAAAAATATCTTTAAATATATATATATATATATATATATATATATATATATATATATATATAATTAACTACTAGTAATACTCGGTTGGAAAAAACCTCAGATAGCACAACTTGTAAGTCTACAAAAATAAATAGGTACCTGAGTAAAAAGATTGGAAAAAAAAGAAAAAACTAGAAACATCCGAAGAGGGCGAAAGAAACCGTCCAGTGCCTTAAGTTTTAGTCAAAAAAAAAAAAAATGCCAAGCGAGTCATAAAAAGCTAAAACGTAGAGTACGCAATACGCTAAGCAGAGCATGAATAAATGGAATAAATCCTAAATAGCCAGGAACAACTCTTTAGGATTTATTTCATTTTATCCTCATATATATATATATATATATATATATATATATATATATATATATATATATATATATATATATATATAATTATTTATTTAAAATATGATTCCAACATGCGTGTTGGAATCATATTTTAAATAAATAATTATATTTATGCCTACTTTGTATCGAGCACTATTTTAAAAATAATAACAAAAATACGAAAGGATTATTCACCTAACGAGTTATTTCCTATTTTCTATATATTTTCACATATATATATATATATATATATATATATATATATATATATATATATATATATATTATAAATGAACTGGTTTTAAAATATGTTATTTTTTCTTTACACAGTAATAACCATGTTTCAAAAATGGAAGCTATAAACTTCAAATTTAATTTTGTAATTAAATTAAAAACATTTGTTCCATTTTATCTTCAAGCGAATATTGAGTCTATTTAGTTATATATATATATATATATATATATATATATATATATATATATATATATATATATATTTGGTGACCCTGGGTTTCACGCTTTTATGATCGTTAGACAAACTGATTAATTTTTTTTTTAAATTTGGGTTTATGTAGATTGCGTGTATTGGTGTTATTATGGAAGTGGGGGTGGGGAATCGTCGTCGTGATGTCATCGTGCTAACGCAAACATAGATGCATGTCCGTACACCCGATGAGGTACGCAGACACACATACACACTTGCTTGTCCGCCGGGTCTCATACATATATAAACATATGCGGACAGTTTGGGATTTGACATATGTATGTATATGGGTGCTGTTGTGTCTATGCATACGCATTTGTATGTTGAAATTCAAAGATTGGAAGTGTAGCAAAAATTTCTCGTGAATGTCTCGTGAAAGTATACTCGTCAAAAATCAGAGCATTTCCACTGAATAATATTTCCTCGCATGCACGTATATACGTATGGTGGGGTCTGTGTAAAATTATGATAGGTAAAAATTGCTATTATTTTTATTTTTAATTTTTAAAAAAGTTTATTTGTTATTGTTTTAAAGCTGGTTATTTGCTTGTTTTTGATGGCTCTGTATTTGTAACTGGTAGAAATTTCGGTTTGTGATCCTTATTGGTTATTTTATATGGTGGTATTTAATATGCTGGGGGAGGGGGTAGTTTACGTTCATAATTATGACGGGTTTATATGATAATAGTAGATGTGATGTGATAGTAATGTGTAAGGGAGTTGGTGACAATGGTAATATAAGTGGCTAATAGTTATTGTAAATTGGTAGTAGTGATTAGTAATGGTGGTGGAAGAATAATACAAAACAATAAATGTAATTGTTGTGAACTAAAGAGTGATTGTTGGGGTTTTATTTTATTTCATATATTTATTTATTTTGGTATAAATCCTGGTAATAGGTATCTAATAAGTACCGCGCATATATATATATATATATATATATATATATATATATATATATATATATATATATATAGGGCACTTGATTGGGCCTTCGCGTTGTTCAGGGTTTTGAGTGTCCGTAATTCTGTGCATATTCTCAGCATTGGAACCGCTCCTGACTGCTGTTTGATTGCAATCTCGTCCTCCGTTGGTGGAGATTTCTTTTTGCGAGCCATACTGCTGCCGTATGCGATAGGCAACAATAAACTACAGAAGAACTCAAAACTGACCGCTGCATTTAAGTATTGCATTAATATTTAAGCTTACCTTTTAAATTTCAACCATAATTCTTCTGCCGCTACTTAATTAAGTATTAATAAAAACAAAAAAAAACAAAACAACACTGTATAATAGCAAATATGAACATGGACACAATATCTTGACCGTGTTTTGAAAAATGAAAACGTTTATTAATACATACGTGCAACAAGCTATTTCTTATCTAACAGTTAAAATATTTCAAACTTGAAAATGGCGAAAAAGTATATCCGAAAGCGCTCGTATGAAAAGAATATTCGGATAGGTTTTATTTAATTTATGAAGTTTTTATGAATCCAAAAATAAATGCATGGGAAAACTCCTCGACATTTTCTATTAGGAACAAAAAAAAAAACAGATGAGTTTGTGCGGAAAAGGATTGAAAGTTTTGGCTGACACCAGGAATCTATTCTTGCTACTGTTTAAACAGAGATAAATGGCGTAGTTAGGACTCGTTGCAAGGCACGACAGCCTTTGCAGGACCAATATGCAAGTCAACGTAGAAGGGGAACCTAAGATGTCAACGCAAAAACTGGTTGGACAATGTCAAACAATGGACAGGTATGACTGTACCAGAATTGCTGATGGCTGCCATTGATAGACTGTTGTGGAAATGAGTTAGTGTGGCTTCTGCCTTCGGATCCGCCCTACGATTAAAAAAGTCAAGGGGATGACGAGAAGAGTCATAAAATATCTCAAAAAAAGAAACCTGGCAAATAATTGACATGTCTTTTCCACAGGATTCAAAAAAAAAAAAGAAAAACAGACTGTCAAACACTGTCAAATCATAAGGACTTATAAGTCAAATTGAAATAGCAAAAATGTGGAAACGTAAAGCTACGGTTATCTCTGTTGTGATAGAAGCACTGGGAATGAAGGCCATCGAAAATCATGGTAGTAAAATCCCTGGACGCATCAGCATCTCAGAGCTACAAAACATTACTTTGTGCAGAATTGCACATGTCATGCTCAAAACACTCTCCCTCTAAACTAAACGTCCCGAATGTGCATAGATAAGGGTTTGGTAATTAGGCATTTAAAATCACAATAGAATAATCCCACGAAGGTTGGTAATGAACGATAATACTTAGGTCAAGAACAACACATATAAGATTCGCCAGAGGCTCGTAGAAGTAGTAGTCAGCTGCTAGAAGTGAGTTAAGTTAATTCCACAATGAATCACCAACTGCTGTATATCTACCAACCACTCTACGTGGTCAGATTTGGTACAAGGTCGAATTTAATGTTGGGTTCCCGAGTCCGTAGTCTCGGCCAAACATTTCCCGTAGAACCCGTATAAAACGGAGTCGGGTAGCTGTTTCCCGAGACAAGACCCTGCTCTTCGACCCCGGAGGCAGAGAGTGTGACCAGCACAGCTGGAGACGAATCTTCAACTGCAGACCAACATACAGTATTTACTACTGTATTTATGTGAGTGAGGACATACCCATTATCGTCCGTAGGTATGCTACAACAATTCACTTGCGCGTAAATACCTTTGGAAAAAATAATAAATACATTGATCCCTCTGTGGATCAGTTTTAATATTCGATATTACTGGGATCCACCTGGATTATATACCAACGGATCTATTACCTATATATATATATATATATATATATATATATATATATATATATATATATATATTTAAAAAAAAAACACCACTTTAAGGTACCATTATAATAATTTATTTCACCAGAGTCCTTTTAAAGCACGCCGGATCATCAGATAGCACTTCCAAAATGAAATATATATATATATATTGTAACCTGGGCAATGTTATTGAATAGAATAATCAAACGAAGGTTGCTAGTGAACGATAACACTTAAGAAAAGAACAACGCATATAAGATTCGCCAGCGGCGCGTAGAGGAAGTAGTCAACTGCTAGAAGTAAGTCAAGTGAATTCCACAATGAATCACCAACTGCAGTATATCGACCAACCACTCTATGTAGTCAGATTTGGTACAAGGTCGAATTTAATGTGGGGTTCCCGAGTCCGTAGGCTCGGCCAAATATTCCCCGTACGCGCCGTATTTTTATACGGGTCGGGTAGCTGTTTCCCGAAACGAGACTCTGTCCGTCGACATAGCCTCGTCTGGGAATCCTCTCTGCCCGGAGGCAGAGGGTGTGACCAGCCCAGCTGGAGACGAATCTCCAACTGCAGGATATATACCACCCCTCGTACGCGGTCAGATGTGGCATAAAGCCGAATTTAATGTGGGGGTATCCGAGCTCGGCTAAAAATTATGCAAAAGAAGAAGTAGGGAAAGTTATTCAAAGTTATGCACTCCTTTTTATCAAAGCCTGTCATCATGCATCGCACAGCTGGCTAAAGTGCATCTTCTGGGGTACCTGATAGACATGAATCAGACTGGGTAGGTTAGACTTCGTATATTTGTACCCCGGTGTCACTTTTTGGGGCGTGCTGTATAATATATAAATATAATATATAAAACAGGGGCGAGAATGAGGAGGATAAAAAGAAAGTGGGCTGTTAGCATAGGAAATAAGACAGAGAAGAAAAGCAGATTATTAAAAGACTGGAAGAAGAAGAAGAAGAAGAAGAAGAAGAAGAAGAAGAAGAAGAAGAAGAAGAAGAAGAAAGATGCTCGTGACATAGAACAGGAATATAGGAACAAGAAGAAGAAGAAGAAGAAGAAGAAGAAGAAGAAGAAGAAATGGGGAGATATAAGCGAAAAAAAAAAGAGATAAAAGGCAATAGCCTGTTGCTTACAGCATTTAGACAAAGAGAAATTCGGTCTGATCAAAATATAATTTCTACTACATGCGTAGTTGGGCCGTGGCTCATCTGAAGAAGAGATTACAGGTCGTCGTATTCATGTAGAAATCATTCAAGTCACCTTTGAGGAGTGAGTAAAAAGACATTGGAAAATGCTTCTTGGAGAGATGAAAACGAATTGCCGTTTTCTGTGATCTTCCCATGTGTCAAGTTTTTAAAAGCGATCAAGCTTTTCAGGCTGCAATTGCATACAAACAGAACCGTACTTTCTCCCACGAAAGATTCAATGAAAAAGACACAACCTCAGTTAAGCTGACACCGTGCGAAACAGTGCTGAAGTTCACGAAAACAAATCCTCTTTGTATGCTGAATGTATGATACATAAGGCAAAAACGGTGGATTCTACAGAAAGGCTGCTGAGAATATCCTGGATGGGCCATGGGAACAACATATATATATATGTTAAGAAATGGACGAGGTCCGACAATTTATTTATTAAAGACATTTTTATTTAACGTTGTTATTTTATAGATACAAGTATTTAAGCAAATGCTCTGTTTATGATAAACAGTATTAAATAACATTTACCGGCCTGAATGTCCGAGAAATTTTCATAGAAAATATTCGTTCATAGACAGAATTCGAACCTGCATCCTATACGGAACCGTCATATACGCTGACGTGCCTTGACCACTCGGCCACCATGAACCTTATGGTAGACAAGGTCGAATTTACTGTATATAAACTACAATCTTCCATGAATCTCGTACATTCATAACTGCTCCGGCGTATCGAATGTAAACAAATGACGTCATATGTTAAGAAATGGACGAGGTCCGACAATTTATTTATTAAAGACATTTTTATTTATGTTTAAAAATAACATATATAAAATATCTATAAAATAACAACGTTAAACATAAATAAAAATGTCTTTAATAAATAAATTGTCGGACCTAAATACGTTATTCCCAAAATAAATTTCGCTTGAAGATGGAACAGGGCTCACTTTAACTCAATTTAATTCAAATAATTATATTGAAGTTTTCGGCTCTTGTTTTGAAACATGAGACCTCTTATGTCGCGAGTTGGAATCATATTTTTATTTACCTAACCAGTTCCTTCCTATTTTTATATATTCACACACACACACACACACACACACACACACACACACACACACACACACATATATATATATATATATATATAAATATATATATATATATATATGATAAAAAATATAGTTTTCATTAATGTTATATTTATGAGTAAAATTGATCACTATCATAGATCGTATGTGAATCATGGTATGAATTTGTGTTCAAGCATGAAACAGATTGCCGCCGTTTGGTATAATATATACTCGACTCTCCTGTCGAATTCGAATTTTGAGAATCATATATATATATATATATATATATATATATATATATATATATATATATATATAGACACACACACACATATACAGCAAATTCTCTTTTAGCCTTTCTGTAGTATCACACGTCACTGTTGCCTCATGTCTTCCTATTTTTAGATTGAATAATTTACAAACGTTATGTCTGCTTATTTCATGTTCACGAATATCTTACCAAGTATTACAATTAAATATTTCTTGCCTTATTTAATTGTAATACACGGAAAAATATTCGTGAATATGAAAAGATTATAATAGAAATAAGCAGACCTAATGTTTGTATTATTGCGCTTAAATTCACCTCGTTCCCTGACGCCAATTCAGACGGGTTTCGATCCAAGCTACAGGCAACCGGACGTCTAGCCACACTCATGAGCTGTGATACACCGAAAGAGTCTGTCTGTGGATGACAATATATATGCTCCTGAAAAAATTATTTCGGTTGAGCTCTCTGGGGAGGAAGTGTGGATTTGTAAACAGTGATTATTACGGCTAATAACGCAAGACTCTTCGGTAAATCGAATCGAGTTCTCCCAGTCACTGTGTGTTTATCTAAAAATAAATACGCTTAAATTCACCTTCATCCCTACCGTGCACCAACGTATTAGTGGTAGAATCTCCGACTGACGCCAATTCAGTCGGGTTTCGATCCTAGCTAGAGACAACCGGACGTCTAGCCACATTGATGAGCTGTGATACAGCGAAACAGTCTGTCTTATACATATATATATATATAATACTAATTAAATTCTTAAATTGGCACACTCTCTTGTAATTTGACTTGTCATTTTCTCAAAACTTATTTTAACTTGTTCCCATATTGACCACTAGCAGCATGGCCCGGCGTTGCCCATGCTTGATTCATAAATCGTACGACTCATACAGCAATCGCTATCACTTGACTTAAAATACTTTTGCCCTTCCTTGCCTTTAAAGGAGTACCCTTTGCCGTGCTGATGTTGCTACATGCCTTAATTCTTGCCTATCTCACACTGCCAATTTTTTCTAAGCTCTATACTAAACATTAAATCTGTTACGAAAAAAGAACTAAACAAAATGAACACAAAACGTTCAGCTTTAAAAAAAATACTCGTAACTGGAAAAACCGAATGAAAAAAGAATGTTAACAACAAATACTTTTTCACGCCCAACCCAGTTCTGCGGAATCAGAATCAACGTCGAGTTTAAGCAAGCGAATGAGCCAATTGGAGTAAAGTGCCATGCAGATTTAAATTTTTCCTACTTGTGACGAATGCAGCTATCGATTTTTTTTCTTTTGCATGCTAGCATGTTAGTTAACATTCGTGTCAGTCAGCTGTTGGCTCTCACGATGGCCAATAGAATCTTCCTGCCTATTCGTGGTAGCCAGCTATGGGCTCTCGCTCTGACCAGTAGAAAATGGCTGCAAACTACATGAAAACTGCCGTAGAAGCATGAAAAAATCGATTATTTCCAATATCCATGGGAGTTGGGAAATGCAACGTCGGTCTTGGCATTCCCACTAACTTGGATCAGGTGCATGTAAATGTTGGTGCAAATCCGTCGAAAATTGCGGCCGTGCATTACACACACACACACACACACACACACACACACACACACACATATCCTGCCTTTTATAGATAGAGATTACATCCCAAACAATCACTGACATTAAGAACATAAGACAAATTTTAATAGATAATAGCAAAGTGCTATACATTAATGTACACTGCTAAGATAGACTCATAACATTCTAGAAGCCATTGTTATACAAAAGAAGCAACCCACATTAAACAAAATATCTTTCTCCATATGAGACGCCATCTTGGACTGCATATAAAATATTTAATATGTTTATAAAATAATAAGAATACCTATAAATAGTAGATATATGTTTGTCGACTGTTAACTGTTAAACATGATGTTACTTTGGATTGAATTGAATTCCAGCGCTGCTAAACGTGCCCGGATGTAGTTAACAAAATCCATTGAATTAACAATTAATTTACCAATTGTAAACATAGTTTGCCTTTTACCTTAAAATTTAGTTAAACTTTTGAATTTGATTACGCTTTTTCTTTTATATTTGCGTTGTCCTGGGTTGCACCATATATGGCTTATCTTTCTAATTTGTAAAATTAATCTTGATTTAATATAATTTTATATTAATCTCCTGGTAATATTAGTAATATCTTGTACGAATTTATTGGTATTTTGTTGGCATTTTTTTACATTTTACATCGATTGGATAGTGTTATTAACATCTTATATGAAGAATTTTTATTCAACAGTTGTATATTAATTTACTGAATAATTCTATACGTTTAAATTATTTATTAGTTTATTATGATCTATAAAAGAAATTCTGTAGGAAATTCGCAAAGCATATAACTTAGCATTTTGTTAAATTATCTCTCCAACCAATTTTATTTCTTAGGAAACGATATTGTCTAGTTTGCATGACTTATGCCACCATTTACATCAGCTCTACTCTGGCTGCCGTTGGATGTCATTCTACGGGTCATGAACTATTTATAAAGAATAATTTTTAATTTTGCTTTTTCGCTAAGTTTAAATTTAATTTTAGTCATATTTAATTGGTTGATCAGAGTAAAGTCCACGAACCTTATTACCACCCTCTTTTTTTTTCTTTTTTTTTTCTAAAAAGTGTTTGTAGTTTGATTTTTAAATCTAAATAAATCGCTCACTCTCTATTAATTTATAATCGCCTGATGAGATACATGGATACGCATCGAAACACGACTGCAATTGTGTAGCGATTTTGACATGTTTTTCGGTGAAATATCCTAACACACACACACACACACACACACACACACACACATATATATATATATATATATATATATATATATATATATATATATATATATATATATATATCCAGGTACGAGAAGAACGAATAGAGTACACTACCAACGTTCGTAATATTTAATTTAAAAGAAGGATTAATACGGAGTAGAGCATTATTTTTAATTTTAGGATATTACAACATAAATATGTAAGAAGCGCTACATAATTGCAGTCGTGTTTTAACACATAACAATGAGGTTATCGGCTGAGGAGCCGCATCGTTATGTATTGAAACACGACTACAATTGTGTAGCGATTATTACATGATTTTCTAATAATGTTATAATATATCTATCTATCTAACTATCTATCTATATATATATATATATATATATATATATATATATATAGAGAGAGAGAGAGAGAGAGAGAGAGAGAGAGAGAGA
>CAHIKZ030004539.1:1342500-1370000 GCA_903632075.3 Acanthosepion pharaonis
TGCTTCTGGTGGTTTTTTTTTTTTGGTTTTTTTTTGTATTGCCAGAGACTGAGTGACAGCAAGCCGTCTGAAAACTGCTCTACCTTTCTCAATAGTCGTTATCTTGGCAGTCTCAGTTCTTCCTCCCCCCACTTTCAATTCCTTCAGTATCAATTTTGATATTCTTGGAACGGTTCCAGTTACGCTATTATGAGCATTACCCTTACTTTCATGTTTGTAAGATTTCTCAATTCCGAGGACTGATAATTTTCGAAATTTTCATTTTATTGGGGTTTTTCTTTTCTTTTCTTTCTTTTTTTTTTTTTATTCCTCCATTAACCTATAACTCTCTGTTGTGGTGTCCTCCCCATTAAAACCGTGCGACTGCTTAGACCAGCTGGTAATACCATACCAAATTAGAATCATCCCCCCCCAAAAAAAAAAATCGGCTCTTTTGGGGCACAGGAAAGTATTGTTTGTTTAAGGTTCTTGGTGTGACTTGACAGAAAACTTAATGTACCCTGTGTCTTCAAACAACTAACACCGGCAAAGATAGACGGTCAGAGAAAAAAAAATACTCTGTGAGGAGGGTAATTTGATATACAGCCTCCCTCTCCTATTGATTGGATGATATATGATAGACATAGAGACAAGATAGTCCTAAGAAATAAATATGATAGCTTTGTGGCGTCCTCCCAGTTAGTGTTAGTTGTTTTTTTTGGGGGGGGGTGATTCTAATTTGGTATGGTATTACCAGCTGGTCTAAGCAGACGCGCGGTTTTAATGTGGTTGATCCCAGTCAGTACTGGAATCGACAGTACAGCAAGAATGTTCGGTCCGACTATCAGAGCTAACTGCTGGAAACTTCCCTCTCCAGAAGGCAGTACCTGCTCCTATTTATAGCTAGGAGAGTCCATGCGTGCGTGGATAGATAGATAGATAGATAGATAGATAGATAGATAGATAGTGAAGCGAGTGAGATAGATACATAGACACAGATACTGAAACGACTGAGATAATTAGTGTTGTGGCCTTGTTAGGGCCAGAAATAAAGACACAAAGAGAGGAATTGAGTTAAACAAATATATTAACAAAAAACAGTAATGCAAACAAATACAAACGAGGGTGTTACAGCAAGAATGTTCGGTTCAAATGTCAGAGCTGACTGCTGGAATCTTTACCTTCCAAAAGGCAGTACCTGCTCCTGTTTATAGCTGAGACGGTCCATGCGTACGTGGGTAAATTACCATAACAGAGGTAGCATTTTGCATCGGCTGTTCAGGAAAATTCTTGGAGTGTTCCCCACAAGGCTTACATTTTGGAGGGATTGATGCTCTGCGCATGTCGTATTTTATGGCATTGGCAGCAAAAGATGGGTCTTCTGCTGTAATTACCACTGTTTCACTTGCACGTTTCAGATCACCATGTTTCAACCACGATTCTACCTTGTCCTTGGCATCTTCCTTATCGCTTTCAAATTGGCCACGCGGGGTCACTGCGAGAAAATCTCCCCTTCTCTTTTCCTCTGACGTTCTATCGGGTTCCCCCTTGCCAACGACGTCCTCCGTACAAATGGCCATCTCTTGAGCCACGTATTTTCACAGGTCCTCATCACCGTTCGCCCTTAACTCTTTATGTGTTAACCCGCTCACTTTCAGCACAAACTTGAACATTTAGAAGCCCTCAAACTCCACTCTTTCTCTTTGTATATGTTTGCTTTAGAGGGCAAACCTCGATGTATAGTCATCATCTTTCCGTTTTTTTTTTTTTGTTTTTTTTTCTATCAAGCTTTGCCTCTTTTGTCCAAGTTAATAATGGCCGCACTAGACAGGATCACTGCAACTGCTCACACGTTCGTTGTTGCAACGAAAATTCTTTGCATTCAAATTAGATTTCAAAAACAATTTCACTCTCTTCAAATAGGTCTCCTTAATCTTTTCTTTCATTTCCGCCTGCAAGATTTCATCAAGTTCTAATAAAAGTCTTGACTATCGGAGATTGGCAGCTGACCTCCGTTCTGATCCATCAGTTATTCCCAGTGGGGGAAAAAAATTGTCTGTTTGCATTCAATGCCTCTAAAACTAAACTGGTTACATTCCACCACCGCCAATTAGACCCCGAACAACCGCCAGTCGCGATGAACTAATGTCTCCCTCGCGTCTTGAAAGAATACTGGCCCTCCAACTCACATCCGACCTGAAGTGGAATTCCTATAAACGATCCATTTATATACGATGATCGGCTCCATGTACCGCTCCAGTAAGTACCTGACTCTTTATTCTATCCTCTACCTTTATAAGAGGTAGATCAGGCCGAAAATATCTTGACAGAAGCTGACCAGAGCCCACTTTCCAGTTTTGATAGAATTCAAAAGCGTCTTCGAGTCCTTGTGGAAGAATGATTATTTTTCACAATCCAAACTCTCTCTCTCTCTCTCTTTCTCTCTCTTTCTTTCTCTCTCTCTCTTTCTCTCTCTCTCTCACACACACACACACTCTCACACACACACACACACACACACACATACAGAGGCGGGATGTAGTGAGCCTCTTGCTGCTCTCTCGCTACTACCATCTCCTCCAGGTCTGACCTTCAAGGTTAGGACCCGACATACCGCTTATAATAATAACAAACACTCCACATTCCCTTCATATTCCATTAGCAAGGAGTAAGTTCCACTCGAACAGCTTCTTCCAGCGAAACACTGCCCTATGGAAAAGAATCTCTAGGGGGTGTTTCCCCGATCACTACAATCTTAAGTTGAGAGTCAACCGTTATCTTCCACTGTTACCTATAGAAACTAACTGATCGTAACCCTCTACCTCAAGTGTACCTGTCAGCATCAGGTTCGCCCGTAGACTCTCCAGGTTTTAGAAAACATATCTCCGCAGACCATTTTTCTCTCTCATTTCAAAAAACATTTGTGTTATGGTCCGATTCCTTGTACCACGGAGATAGTCCAAGGTAGAACCAATAAAGAAGAACTCGAATACGGATATGGAATAACACAGATATATTACAAACAGGAATATATACAGAGAAGTAGAAAGTGTTAGTACATCAGGTTTAGTAGTAATTGTCTGAACACGACTCTGTTTCGGACTGCCTCACTCACTGACTCGCTCGCTCTGACTAACTGACAGACTCCTGACGGACCTCACTCTAGACTTCAGACTGAACTCCAGACTGAATTCCAGACTTCAGACTGAACGGTATTTAGTCACCCCCCCAACGAGGGCATCATGTGGCACAAGACCGGTTTAATGTGGGATCTCCAAGCCCGTGGGCTCGGCTAAAAATATGCCCTTTGAACCCGTATAAACAGGTTCAGGGTCGGCTTACCTCCCCGAAAGAGACTCCACTCTTCGGCGTAGCCTCGTTCGGGTTCCTCTTCGCCCGAAGACAGAGAGTTCAACCGATCAGCCGGTCTCCCGACTTCGGGCTGAACTCCCTGCTTCCTCTTGAGGCGCAATATTTATTACGTATGGAATAGTCCATTATGTCATTATGGGTAAGGTCTCATAACAATTTGAAAATACCAAACTCTATGCCAATGTCACCGCAATATATTTAAACTATTTTAACCAAGGAATCAATTGGGTTTCCTGACTCCATAAACAGTTTTAGGTTATCTATAAACAGGTGGGGGGGTGATTCATGAATGAATCTCTCTTTCCAGCTTGTTAACCAATTTTCACTTTCCTCAGTAGCAACGTGATGGGAATAAGTGCAATGACAAATAGAATTAAAGGCTGGCCACTGGTATTCGAGAATACCCGTTTACTAGGGGGTGGGGATATCCAATCCCTGTTGCTTAGGCATGTTTCTGTTTGTTCAACATCCACAGAGTCCACTTGTGGTTTATTCTGCGATTATGCTGAGCAGACCTTAGTTATAGTTTTTGGGAGAACGCGTTTTATCTAGCCTGATCAACAATTTGAACAAGTCCAGGACGCTGAAATCCCTGGTCACGATGACTTGTGACAAGCACCACCATCGACGGCTCCCAAAGAGTTCCGTCTACCCAATTTCATTCACAAGGCTTGGGTCAACACGTGGGATGGTTTTCAGGCACTTTTCAAAGGTGCCAAACGCTGGGACCACCTCCTGGATGTTACCTGAATACTTGGATGAGTATCGCTGCGGAACTGAGTGAGTAGCGGCGGTATATCGAGTCTAGTTTGTGTCTTCTTCGTCACCGAGGCCCGTAGTACGGTTGGTATGACGATGTCGTTGTATCGAAACGGTCCGGATAGTGGATGCGCACTGCTGATGAGTCCCAGATAGGACGAAACGACCGTCCAGTGATTTCTGCATTCTGTCGAGGATTATTCTAGGCTCGGGTCTAGCTTGTGCCGTCTTCGTCACCGTGGTCCGTGGTACAGTTTGGTAGGACGTTTGCGTTGGATCGAAACGGTCGGGGTTCGATTCTTGGTAGTGGATACGCACTGTTGATGAGTCCCAGATAGGACGAAACGGCCGTCCAGTGATTTCTGCATTCTGTTGCGAATTATTTTAGGCTCGACGAATTACTATATGATTAGCCTAAATCCCCGAAATAATCACTTGTATATCCTTGCTAGACCCAGCGAATGCCCTGCGATGGAGCGGCTAAGGGTCAAAAAGCAGTCGTGGCACTACGTTATCTGAATACTTGGATGAGTATCGCTGCGGAGCTGAGTGAGTAGCAGCGTTATATATCTTCTTCGTCATCGAGGCTAGTGGGACAGATGGTATGACGTTAGCGTCATATATATATATATATATATATATATATATATATATATATTAAGAAATGGACAAAGTCCGACAATTTATTTATTAAAGACATTTTTTTATGTTTAACGTTCTTTTTATAGATACAAGTATTTAAGTAAATGCTCTGTTTTTATAATAAACAATATTAAATAACATTTACCGGCCTGAATGTCCGAGAAATTTTCATAGAAAATATTCGTCCTTTGACAGGATTCGAACATTCGAACATTCGAACCTGCATCCTATACGGAACCGTAATTTACGCTGACGTGCCTTAACCGACTCGGCCACAAAGGATCGTTCGGTAGGCAAGGTTGAATTTACTGCTTATGAACTTCAATCTTCCATGAATCTCGTACATTCATAACTGCTCTGGCGTATCAAATGTAAACAAATGACGTCATATATTAAGAAATGGACAAAGTCCAACAATTTATTTATTAAAGACATTTTTATGTTTAACGTTCTTTTTTATAGATACAAGTATTTAAGTAAATGTTTAAGTATAGGATGCAGGTTCGAATCCTGTCAAAGGACGAATATTTTCTATAAAAATTTCTCGGACATTCAGGCCGGTAAATGTTATTTAATACTGTTTATTATAAACAGAGCATTTACTTAAATACTTGTATCTATAAAAAAGTTAAACATAAAAATGTCTTTAATATATATATATATATATATATATATATATATATATATTTATTAAAGACATTTTTATGTTTAACCTTTTATATATATAAAAGAACATTAAGATATATAATCCGGTGTTCTTATTAATATTTTTATTTATACAAAACAGTGCTCAATGGAAATTTATAGAGCATAAATATTATAAATTAACTAATTTAAAAATAAAGTACCATCGCTACACACGAATGACCATGTTTCAAAAATAGAAACTAAAAAATTCACATTCAATTATATAAGTGAATTTGAAGTTTTAGTTTCGGTTTTGAAACATGGTAATCATGTAGCAATGTAACCATATTTTTAAATCAGTTAATTTATATATATATATATATATATATATATATATATATATATATATATATATATATATATGACGTTTTGCACTGCATAGTTAAGAAAAGTGTTATTTATTTAGAATTTTATCAGATGAAGTTAATGTCATAATTAAATTCAGTAAATTTAATTTAATAATTTATAATTGTTCTTAAAAATACACCGCCACAATGTAAAAGAAAAGACAATGCTGTTTTCTCTTTCATTTTTTTTTTTTTTTTTTTTTCGGTATAATTGATCAATTCTATACTGCGAAACTGGATATTACTAGCAAGTTCCTTGTTAAAAATGTTCTCAATAAGAATTGTTATTAAGTCGTAATTTACGTCTCCGTATATCCGCCCCCAGTCGTTGCCCACGGTTGCATGGCTGCCAGGCCTATTATAAGTATAGTCGCTACTAACCGGAATTATTAGCGCTCCACAGAAATTATTAAAAGCCATAGCAAAAATCTTCGGGTCCTGTCACTGGATCTAACCAACGCCTTTATTCACTGTGCCATGTGTCCTTAAGTTATGGAGGTATGCGTGTGGAGAACTTCCAGGGGAAAATTAAGAAGAGATAACTGATAACTGACATCCATTAGGCATGGCACGTGGAACTAGAACAGTCTACCCCAGTGAGCGAAATGAAGGGTTCAATTCGACATTCCAACCAACTGAAGAAGGCCGGAGCGTACCACGGCCGAAACGTTGAAATAAATATGGCGACAAAGATGAGGACAATAGTCCTAATATATATATATATATATATATATATATATATATATATATATATATATTACTCTTTCTTTCCTTTTTTTCACTTTTCTCTTCCTCCTCTTAATCTCGTTCTCTTTCTTACTGTTCCCTTTTGCCTTTCCCTTCTCTCTCACTTTCTCTCTTCCCCACTCAAAGTCTCTCTTTCTAATTTTTGCTTTTCCTCTCATTCTTTTCCTCTTACTGTCTCTTTTTCTCTCTCATTCTCTCTTTCTCTTGCTCTCTCGTTCTCAGTCCGTCTCTCTCTTTTTCTTTCCTTTTGTCTTTCCCTCAATTTCTTCCTCCCTTTCTCACTTCACCTCTTACCGTCTCTCTTTCTCTCTAACTTTTCTCTCTCTTTTCTCCTTCTCTTTCCTCCTCTTACTCTCTCTTTCTCCATCTTTCTTTCTCTCATTCTCACTTTCTCTTGTTCTCTCTTCTTCTTCACTCTTTTTCTATCTTCTTTTCTTTCTCTCCTTTTTTTTCTCTCTATATAAGTAGAAATAATAGTATGGTCTCCTATGTAGTTGGTTGGTAATTAGACAGGTGTCTAATTGCGTCTGATGAAAGCAGATTGTATTCGATTCTGTTTCCACTCGTATGTACGTATTTTTTCTTTGATATTGTTGCCAGTAGAGGACTCCATACTTTTGCTAAGCCGTCATATTTGTTTGATCGTCGTCTTATGGGAAAATGATTCCTCTGAGAGAGCGCATGCGTAAGGGAACGGTGTGTCTATCGTTATATGTTCATAAGCTCATTTCGCAACCCACCTTGCCAGTTTAGGGTTCGAATCTCAATAGGTATCTTGTGTCAGACTAAATTGAAAAAATCGCCTTTACAGTGGAACAATGGTTAGTGATCTGGTCTCACGAGAGCATTCGCTAAGTGCGTATATATATGGCCTATTTCGTAGTCACAAATTGTTTCAACAGGGTTGCTGCAACGAAAATAAATGTATTCCTGTAAATCTCTAATTCTCAAATGGAAATAACTTCGCTCAAGAGAAAGAAATTTTTCTAAACCTAAGGTGGGACTTTTTCATTTAATATATATATATATATATATATATATATATATATATATATATATATATATATATATATATATATATATATATATTGTAATTCTCCCAATATATATATATATATATATATATATATATATATAGGAGGAAGAATTTCAATTATATATATATATATATATATATATATATATTGCTGATACTCTCTGAAGAGTGATCATGCAGGTCCATCTACGAAACTCTAGAGTCGGGATGCTGAAGGTAACATCAATCAGCTAATTGACAAATTGTACTCACATTGATCATATATATATATATATATATATATATATATATATATATATATATATGACTCAGCACTAAATCGAGAGCAAGATCTAAAAGCTCTGCCAATTTAAAAGTTATCTCATAGCACAATCCTCACTCTTGCTCCATATGCGGCCTCCTATGTAACTCACTAGCGGGTCTTAAGTGTCACTTAAGATTATCACACTAAACTTCATAACTGAATCAATTGGTTAAGTTGTCAGATCCTCATACGTCAAAACCGACGGGAGAGTCCATTATGATAAGAATTTAGTTTTAAGGTATTCTATATTTATGGGTAAAAGTGCTCAATATCAGAGATAGAGCTTATGTAAATATGAAATTTGGACACTCGCAACACTTAAATGCACCATTGACCTAATCGAGCCAAAATACAAGCTAAGGTATGGAGTTCCATTTACACTAGAGTCATAAATGATTATATTTAGGTCTGGTTTACACTAGAGTCAAGCAGGTTTACCTGGGTCCGTTTTAAACTCGATTCAAAATAGTATACACAGGTCCGGTTTACACGAGGCTCAAAACATTAGACGGAAGAGCGTTTTCACGAGTAAAAAAAATGTTGACATTAAGTTTTCTGCCCGGATCTGGAAGTATACACCGAGAAGATGGTCTCATTTTAGGCGGCAGGGAGGGTTACCACAGTGCAGGAGGAAAACAATATTATTATTATTACGCCGTTTCTTCTTCTTCTTCTTCTTTCCGTTCTTCTTCTTCTTCTTCCGATTCTTCTTCTTTTTCTTCTTCTTCTTTGTATTCTTCTTCTTCTTCTTTGTATTCTTCTTCTTCTTCTTCTTTGTATTCTTCTTCTTTTTCTTCTTCTTCTTCTTCTTCTTTCGATTCTTCTGATTATTATTCCTCTTCTTCTTCTTCCTCTTCTTCTTCCTCTTCTTCTTCTTTGTATTTTTCTTCTTCTTTTTCTTCTTCTTCTTCCGATTCTTTTTCGTCGCCTTCTTTTTCTTCTTTCGATTCTTCTTCTTCTTCTTCCTCTTCTGTCCTTTGTAACTCTTAACGAATTTTTATCTTTTTTGCCATTCTCTCCCAAACCCTGCTCCGCCATCCATTCTCCAGGTAGGTTGTTTTTTTTTTTTTTGGTTTTTTTTTTTTTTTTGTTTGTTTGTTTGTTTGTTTTCCGATCACTCATCCCTATGTCCTATGTCCGTGTGGGAAGTGAGAGAGAGTTCAAACAGCGAGTGAAGAAAATGTGGATTTAAGCGATAGCATGAAGTCATATCCATAAGCAAATTTAAAATTGCCCTAATATATTAGGGCTATTTTAAATTTATATTATATATATATTTATTATATTATTATATTATATGTATTATATATATATTATTAATTATATATATATTATTATATATATATATAATTACATATATGTATTATATTATATATATATATATATATATATATATATATATATATATATATATATATAATATATATATATATATATATATATATATATATATATATATTATATCATATGTATATATAAATAAAAAGAAAGAACAGTAAGATATATAATCCGGTGTTCTTATAGATATTTTTATTTTTACAAAATAGTGCTCAATGTAAATTCACAAAGCATTAATATTATAAATTAACTGGTTTAAAATATGGGTTATTTTCGCTACACAGTAATAACCTTGTTTCGAAAATGGAAGCTAAAAGCTTTGAATTTAATTTTGTAACTAAATTAAAAACATTAGTTCCATTTCATACTCAAGCGAATTTTGGAGTAACTTATTTTTTAAAATCTACTGAGTTTTAAAGGCACAGAAAAATTCATTATTCACTGTTTCCTAAATACAGAGAGATGCAATCATTCAGACAAGGACTGTTCATTTTTATTAACTTTTGTTGGATCAGTGAGCGGGTGCCGACGACGATGAATTCGATATAGGATATCCACTTATCTCCCGAGATTCCAACGCATTTTCCTCACACGCAGTTTTGTCTTGCCGTCATTTTAACCTGAGGAAGCTAAATAGAGCACACGCTTCTCCTGCGAAACAGTTTTGCTTCAGATACTATTTTTACATCTAACCAGAACACAGAAAACAGAACGAAATTTAGTACAAGAGTAGACTTCCTTTTCTGAAGAGAATCCACCCACAATCAAAATAACCGGCTAGACAGATTTTTTTTATGGTATAACTAGGTTAGGGAAATTCTAGCGTTTTCTAAATCAAGAGATATTTTCAGATGCAACAAGGCCAAGTTTGGAAAATGGGAAATTACTGAAAAGTTAGGATCTACAAAATACATATCTGGGGTATTTTGTAATTAATTATTTAAAATAAAATATTAGATTTATCATTAATTTAAATATTAAATTAACTTAAGCTATTTTGTTTGTATAAAAATTTATTTATTGTAATTTTTTTCATCTGATCTATGAAAAATGGCCGTTTTCAGTTTTCGTTTTTTTTTTTTATATTTAAGGATCTACAAAATACATATATGGGGTATTTTGTAATTAATTATTAAAAATAAAATATTAGATTTATTAATAATTTAAATATTAAATTTACTTAAGCTATTTTGTTTGCATAAAAATTTATTTATTTTAATTTTTTTCATCTGATCTATGCAAAATGGCCGTTTTCAGTTTTCGTTTTTTTTTTTAAATTTAAGGATCTACAAAGTACATATATGGGGTATTTTGTAATTAATTATTTAAAATAAAATATTAGATTTATCATTAATTTAAATATTAAATTAACTTTAGCTATTTTATTTGCATAAAAATTTATTTATTTTAATTTTTTTCATCTGATCTATGCCAAATGGCCGTTTTCAGTTTTCGTTTTTTTTTTTTTTAAATTTAAAACTCATACTTTAAAGTTTAAATTAAGGCATGTTATCACCAACTTGTCTTTCAGTTTTGAATAACTAAATGTCCTGACTAAAGAGCTTCCACTCTGTTTTCCTGCAAGGAGACAATTAACGCATTTAACGAGAAAATAAATCTGTTCTAGTTGAACCTTGGGAGACGGAAGTTTACAGAGTTTCCTCCCTTGGCAAATATGTCCACCGATCTGCTTGGTGATGACCTAACAAATTATGTTGATTATTTGAAGCAGTTGCATAATGATATGAAAACTCACTTCTCTGATCTACTCCAAATGAAAATGCCGCATTGGTTTTTGGGTCCCTTCATTGCTGATGCGTCTAAAGTTGATATCACCCAACAAGAAAGTTTCAATGAACTTCAAAAATGACACAGCAGCTGAAGCGAGGTTCGAGCATGGAGAATGAAGACATGCATAAGAATTATCCCACTACTCTGGAAAGATGTTAAGTTGCCCTTTCTCGCTTTTCCCCACATCTTACTTGGTTGAGTCTGGTTTCAGTCGGATGATGCATCTGCTGTCAAAGACTCGAAATCGCCTTGACGTAGACGTCTCTCTCTCTCTCTCTAGATTTCTCTCTCTCTCTCTCTCTCTCTCTCTCTCTCTCTCTCTCTCTCTCTCTCTCTCTCGGCTTTCAAACCAAACATTGACAATTTGGCAGCCATTCACCAGTCACATGGATCCGATTGAAACCATACAAGATAAAGCTGATGATATATATTTATCCAAATAATATTACTCTTTGATTTACAACTGGAGTTAGTGTTTGGATGCCATGGTACTATCAAAACTACAACCTTTAATATTCCTACTTCCCTAGATGCATTAAGTTGAGGGATGTTGCTGGACGGGGAATAAGAACTCAAGTTGGCATGAGGGGGCCATAAAGAATTCGCATTGGATTGAAGGGGGCCACGACCAGAATAAGGTTGAGAAACATTGTTCTAAATCCTTTCGACAGAGCAATCTAATCTTTCGGATTTTAAAGTGTTGATCGGCATGATGTAATGAAAGTCCATTTTGAAAGCAATCCAAAATGAACCATAGTGCCATGAAATTGTTATTGCTTTCGAACGAGATCACCGTTTAATCTCGTTCATTTATTATATATATATATATATATATATATATATATATATATATATTTTTTTTTTTTAGGACGTAAGTTATTGACTGGGAGAAAGAAAAATAAGTAGAAAAAAAAAAAAACATTTTCGTTCTGTTCTGTGATGGACTTTACAGATAAATTTGATCAATTGTCGAAGTTGAAAAGGAGATATTCGCTTATCAAGCCTCGGTATTCGATCGATAACATAAATAAAAATGGCGACATAAAATCTCCACATTTAACTTGCCAAAATTCCGCAAGGAATCGAACATGTCTTTTTTTTTTTGTTACGTTGTCCTGAATTATCTAAATTTTCACAGATACACACAAAATATATATATATATATATATATATATATATATATATATATATGTATCATTCATACAAAAAGTAAATTAGTAAAGTTAATGATATCAAATGTCGAAATCCCTTTGGTAACAAAATTTTAAAGATGCGTTAACCTACTAATCACTCGATTAATGTTATGATTCTGATTTTTTTTTTGGGGGGGGGGTATCTTACTTATTCCCCGTTCTCTTGATGACTCTTGAATGGATCAGAAGATGGAAACCAGGATATGAATGCTGCTATCACTACTGATGTAGCATTACAAAGTACAGGCTCTCGAGAAAGCAGTTGAGCAACATGCTCCATAAGTTTTCTATGGGGTTGAGGTCAGGAGATTGGGGCGGCCATGTCATAACACTCACCTGTTTCTCATCAAAGTATTCCTTCATCAATTTTGATTTGTGACAGGGAGCATTATCCTGCATAAATATGAGTTTGGTGGGGTCGATTTGCACCCTTTCAACAGAAGGGAGCAGACAAGACTCTAAAATTCTCTTGTACTGCCCGCTCCTGAGGGTCTTTTCAATAGGTTTTAAGAAACCAGAAAAAAGCATCCCCAGAACATTATACTGAACGGAAAAGCATCCCCAGAACATTATACTGAACGGATGCTTGACAGTACTTACTGCTAAATTCAAAGAGCTTTCAAAGCTTCTTCTTCGGATTTTAGATCGCTTATCCTTTAAATTTAGCTCAACTTTCATTTCATCGGAGAAGAGAACATTTAGCAAAAACAAAAATCAGGTGAGTCACTTTTATCGAACAGCACATATATATATATATATATATATATATATATATATATAATATATATATATTATAATATATATATTATATATATACAATATTTTGTTATATCCTCATATTTTTTGTTATAATAAGCTTCTTAATAAAAAAAGGCAAATATCTAAAAAAAAAAAATTTTCGGCCAAACTTCGTCAGAGATTAACCGTTAGCGAAAACAATTACTTTTTTTTTTAACAAAAAACAACGAAAAAGATTTTAGTGTGCTAAATGAGAGAATAAACTGTTTGCTCCGCTCATATATATATATATATATATATATATATATATATATATATATATATAATGTATATTAAAAGCAATTCAAAAATATTTAAATTCACCATTCTTAGAAAGAAAAAAAAAAAAAATATATATATATATATATATATATATATATATATATATATATATATATATATATGAACAAAGACGAAAGGAAAACGTATCTTATTCGGCGCTATTGAAATATAAGTATGATCAAAAAAACAAACAGGAAATCCTGAAGCAATTGTCAGAATAAATCAGTAATATTTAATTGTTTTGTTTTTTATATATATATATCTTTCATGTTACAAACGCATACTTCACATACACAAAGAAAATTGAGATCACTGTTTATTTAAATAGAATAATTCCTTTTTTTTTTAATTGCAGGATGCCAATTCTAATTTCTAAAGTTCTTCTTGTCTTGAAGTCTGGCGTAAAACAATGATCCAAAATCTTATATTTTTCGGTTGAATTTTTATTTTTGGTTTACGAGATTTTTTTTTTTTGTATTCGTCTGTTATTTGTGTTAAAAGTTTAGACCTGTTCCAACATGAGTCTATCTCTCGGTTTTCCTTCTCTCTACGTGCCATATCCATTCAGAAATATGTGAAAACACGGCTCTCCACAGTTTCTCTATCTCTCAGAAATACTTTTCCCTTTCTTTGTCCACTTTTTGTCTTTCTCCTTTCTCGCCATCCGGGTCCTGGGTATGACGATAAACTACATCTGCGTCCTTGGCAAGACAATAAACTACGTCCAACAGTGTTGTGTAGGAACCTACCACCCCTCTTGAAGATGAACTCGTCTACAAACAAGGACGTTAAATAGTGGCATGTCAAAAGACAGTGTCGGAGAAGTTCTTGAGCTGAGTTAGTTATAGACTTACTCAGGCGATATCTGTACCAACTTACCAACCGAATAAACCCCATTTTATTGTTACATGTTATTTGGCGTTTGTCTTTATTAACCCCAAATTAACATCATAACAAACAGCAAGGCCTCCAATCTGGAGGTTTTGAGAAGCGTGAAACCATCTCTTAATTTCTGGTGTTCCCAGATCTAACCTAACCCAGGGTGGTAGCACTTGTTAGGGTTCCAGCTATTGGCAAGTAGTTAACCCCAAAACTGGGGTCAAAACACTATGAAAGTGTAAAAATAGGTTTTAATACCAAAAAACATTTATCAGCAATAAATTTTTGAAGAAAAAAATATTACCAGCAGTACAGTTTTAAAGGAAAAAAAATTATTACCAGAAATAAATTTTTGACAAAACAAGATATTACCAGCAATAAAATGTTGTCGGCATTAAATAACCCATTGAGGTTGATATGCCGTAAAACAAAATAAACCAAACCAATCTAAACCTAAGAATACATATTCTATTCATACGAATCCATCCTAAAAATCTTATTGGCATTAAATAATCCATTGAGGTTGATATGTCGTAAAACAAAATAAACCAAACCAATCTAAACCCAAGAACAAATATTCTATTCATACGAATCTATCCTAAAAATGTTGTCGGCATTAAATAACCCGTTGAGGTTGATATGCCGTAAAACAAAACAAATCAAACCAAACCAAACTTTCTCGCCATCCATTTGCTCAAAATTGTCATTTGGTTTTTGCTTTGTTTCTTAATCGAATTCACCCCATGCAAGGCAGTAAAGCCACTAAGACACAAGGGGTTACTGGGTGTGGAAGAATTAATGACGAGACATTAGTAATCAGCGGGAACAAAAGAGTATTCAGGAGGCGATTAAATAGCGACTGACATTGCATTTAAATTTTTGAAGATGAAAGTTATCAGGAAAGCGTGGAGTCGAAAAGGAGTTCCCACAAGCGAGAATCACGAAAAAAGAAACTGGTAACTTAGAATTTTCGGCTATATCTCGTCTGCTCAACTGTAAATTGGCGAGATCTTGACGCCAGTTCAGCACTGCGCTTAAATTCATAAAGTTTAGATACCATAGCGAAGAGAGATATTTAATTGTATAAAAAGTAGAAAATGTGGCACAAGGCCAAAAATGGAGAATGGGAAAAAGGATGGTCTTGTTCTGTCTTAACATTAAACTTAGCTAGCCACAAACACTGACCCAAACATACAACAATATTCCTTACACCAAAACAATGCATTCTGACTTACCATTCTTACTACATCCACCATAATATCATAGAATTTCCATGAAAGTCCTAACTAACCAATTCTTGCCTATGGCGTGTGGGGGATATAACAATATTTATAGCGAAGAGCGATATTTATTTCCGCTTCAAATGCAGAAAATGTGGCGGAAGGCCAAAAATGGGGAATGGAGGAAAAGGACGGTCTTGTTCTGTCTTAACGTTAAACTTAGCTAACCACAAACACTGAATAAAACATATTCCTTACACCAAAACAATGCATTCTTACTTACCTTTCTTACTACATTCACCATAATACCTCATTGTCTCTATGAAAATCCTAACTAGTCCCCATAGGTACAATTCAATTATAGCAAAAACCTGATCCAAACAATTACCATGAAAGTATTTCTAGAAAATACACAGGGAACCAAACTTACGGCGGTGGAAAAGTGGCTGAAGCCGAGTCACCAGATCAGGACCAATAATATTGCTGATTCTTCTTTGGATTTTATCAAGGAGCTCAAGGTAAATAGCAGGAACACCGGGTCATATGTGGCAGTGATATTCTAAGCCTGGACGTCTGGTAGACATAGATATCTACGATAGATTCTCGAGGCTATTTGCTTGTTTCTATTGCTTTCGATGTGTCCTGAGTGTTAAGTCTTCCAAACCTTCTTTCCTCTTTATGTATCCTAAGAATTGCAGTTCTTTTCAATGTTTACCAACAGTTCATTTCGTAACCTCTTCCTTGTCCTTACTTTTTTTTTCTTTTTACCTCTTCTTCCTTTGTCACGTGGTCTACATGTTCGTTAGCGTGGTAATTTATCACCTGCCTCTGTCCTCTTGCCTCTAATATGGTGTGTGAATTTAAAATGCGAGACGTTTAAGAGTATTTGAACAAAAGCAACACAGTCCACATGAACTTCCGACAGTTTATCTCTAATTTTGATCCTGATATTGAAAAATAAAAAAAAAGCTCAAACTGACCTTGGATTTGATTGATTCATTCATTTTCTACGAATTATCAACCATTTGCAGGTTATTTAAAGCCAGAAAATATTTGTAGAGTGTAAGAATTAGTCCTTGAGGACCATTTCAACTTGAACAACAACAAAAAAAGAATGGAACAACTTCAATTGGATATACAAAACGTACACTGCTTGAAATTCAAAAATAAACTGAACATAGAATGGCTTGAAATTCAAAAGCGAATTGAAGAAAGTCTGGTATTACAAAAACAAACGGAAATCAGACAACAAAAACTTGGAGAAATTCTATTTCAAACTCAACAAGAGCAAACTTGAACTGACAAACGGGGGTGTTAATTAGTGAAAATGAAAATGCGTTCTCATAAAACACGATCTGGAACGCAATAGACAATTTTGCATATTCTCCGGACGAGGATATAACTTTCGCTTCCTATTTTAGAAGGTACGAGGATTTATACGCCACAGACATGCTCGAATTGGGCAGACTCTAAAAAGGTTCGCCTACTACTTGGAAAACTAAGCACCATGGAGCACACTAAATTTGTGAACTATATTCTACCCTGTAAAACAAGCGAACTGACATTTACCGAATCGGTTAAACTTCTTACGGAACGTTTTAGTCCTAAGTCTTCAGTTTGTCCTAAGAGATGGAAGTGTATGAATTTAACCAGAAACGATAGTGAAGATTACACTACATTCGCGTCGGTCTTGAATAAGCATTGCGACGATTTTAAACTGTCAGAATTAAGTTCGAATAATTTCAAGTGTCTAATATTTCTTCAGGGACTCGTTTCATCTAAAGACGCTGAAATTAGGCGTAGAGTTCTGAACAAATTGGAAGACGAGCCAAACCTTACTCTCCAGCAAATAGCGGAAGGCTGTCAGAGATTCGTAAGCGTACGCCAAGTTTCGAAAAACTTCGAGGAATCTGGCATAGCACGCATAAGAAAGTTACGTCAAAAGAAAAAAAAACAATCTAAATTTCTCTCTAAATCAAACCAGTCCAAAAAGAAACAAGACAACTTACCCCCTAGCTCGTGTCCAGGTTGTGGGTCACTACATTGGTATAAGGATTGCCCTTACCGGAATAAGAAGTGCCTAACTTGTAGCCGTATCGAGCACAAGAGGTCACACTGCCGAGCGAGAAAAAAAAAGGTTAATAGCTGCGTAAAAAAACAAAAAATCGTATGATCAAGATGGGTTAAACATTAGGAAATACGTACAAGTACAAATCCTAAATAAAAATATCAAGGTACAGTTGGATTCTGGGTAAGGTTTGACAATCATAAATCTACACACTTGGAGAAAGTTGGGAAAACCAGCCATGCTAAGATCTAATAAAATAGCCAGGTCCATAACATGGAAGAAAATTAAGTTTGAGGGAGAACTTATTACATAGAAAGACGTTAAAACTAAAAAGGTACGTATTAAAGAATACAGAAAATTAATTTGGCACCGAATGGATGAAGAAATTTAAGTTTTGGTACATGCCAATTAATTCCTTTTGCCAAAAACTCGAAAACCTGACCGCCGAGGGAATAAATTTAATAAAAGATTTACAAGAAACTTTGCCGGAAGTTTTTTCTAAGGACCTTGATCGGTGTAATAATTCTAGTTAAAAGATGACATCCAGCTAGTGTTTAAGAATTAAAAAAAAAAGAAATGTGCCTTTCGCCTCTTTACCACAAATAAATAAAGAACTCGACAGACTAGAAATAACCAGAGTCTTGTCACAAATTGAGTCCAGTCAACGGGGCTTCACAGGCCGTCTATGTGAAAAAGAAGTCAAAGGAGATCCTGATTTGCGCCGATTTCTCGACGGGGTTTAATGCTGTGTTCAAAGACTATCACATCCAAAGCCCGGAAGAAATTTTGCGCGAAACTAAATGGAGGAAAATTTTCTTTCAAAAATCGACCTCAGTGACGTATGTCTTCAAATAACGGTAGAGAATGAATGTTGCTCTGTATCATCATCCATCGTACTTTGTACAAGTTCCAACTTCTACCTTTTGGGATCAAGGTCGCGCCGGCAATTTTCCAACAAGTAATGGGACACTATGCTGAGCGATCTTGACTTCACGGTTGCATATTTGAATGACATATTAATAAACAGCCCAAATGTAGAACAACTCAAGGAACATGTTCATAAAGTCTTCTCAAGAATTCAGGAGTACGGGTTCAAATTGAAAGAATCTAAATGCGACTTCTTTATGGAGCAAAATTAAATACTTTGGCACAATATCGATAAAGATCGCAGATGGCCAGACCCAGAACGGGCTACCACAATCAAAGACATGCCAGCTCCCGAAAACATCTCTTAGTTACAAAGTTTGTTTGTTTTTAGGATTGGTAAACTACTAGCAATTGTTTATACCTAATATGCACCACTTACGTGCTCCTCTAAACGAACTTCTGAAAAAAAAGTCAAGGACTGGGAGTGGTTTTATATTTTTCCAAAGATATTTGGTTTTATATCTACAGATACCTAATTATTCATGTTGGTGGCTTTGTTAGGGCCAGGAAGTATTCTTCAAAATAAAAGAAGTCTTGATGTCGGACTTGTTTCTCACTCACTATAACCCAGACGTGAACATTATAGTTACCAGCGATCGCCAGATGGATCAGATGGATCTCATAAACCAATTGCTCACGCGTCGAGAACACTTCTTTCTGCAAAGAAGAACTACCCCCAAATTGAGAAAGAGTCGATAGGGATTATTTTCGCAGTAACGAAGTTTCACTGCTACATTCACGGTAGACACTTTACATTGTAGACGGGCTATAAACCATTACTTAACATTTTCGGGTCTAAAAAAAAAACGTCTGCCTGTGCATACAGCGGATAGAATATGGAGATGGGGAAAAATCCTCTTAAATGATAACTTCAAGATGGCGTTTCTACCGTCTAAAAAAACTCTCTCATGCCGATGGACTATCCAGATTAGTCCCGAAACACAGGGAACCTCTTGAAGATACTGGGATTGCTTCTCTTCGAACAACGCAAAAATTAAAGCCGCATTATGCAACACAGTAAGGGAAACTCCCTATAACACTCGACCAAATCAAACTCTAAACTCTAAACCGGGGGTCGGCAACTCATTCGACCCCCGCGGGGCCGGATCGTGTTATAAGGACGGGTCGAGGGCCGGGCGACGGCCATTAATGAAAAATTAAGGAAAATTACATCTGCAGACCCCCTGTCAACCTAAATATTTAAAAACCATAATGAAAATAAACATTGAGAAATTAGAAAAACACAAAAGAAAATCTAAAATTAAAAAAACACCTAACAAAAATTACTTTTCCTCAAGGAACGTCAAAATACTTCAAAGTGAAAAAAAAAAATCAACCGAAGTGAAATGGATGAAATTATGACGTGTAGGTTTGAAACTGTTATTGAAAATTGTTCCACAAACGAACCACACACACACACATCAAACAAAAACGAAGCACATATGCCCATACATACGAGTACAAATAGTTGCAAACATATACACATACATACGTACACATGCGGTATCATCCACACATTCATGAGGCATGTATGTATAATGCGCGTATGTTGAACTGTCTTTAGATTTCTGCTACCTCACATGTCAGTTCCTCCCTGGCCTCTTTCACTTTATCGCTCCTTTCGCTTTTGTTATCTTTTAATGTAGCCAAAGGTCATAACAAATATGTATCCATTATTTGACATTAGACGTAGGCAACGCAACTTGGTAAAATAAGTCTCATGAAAGATAACTGTCAGATAGTCTAATATTTTTAGTGCACTGAGATGTGTAGACATTCTATGGAAAATGACATATAACAAATTTCATTTGAAGGTCCTCTCTCATGTTAGAGTCATTAGTAATCAGGCTCGCGGGCCGGTCAAAATGCCTTCGTGGACCGGATCCGGACCGCGGGCCGTAGGTTGCCGACCCTTGCTCTAAGTTTATCAGGCAAACCAATACTTAAATTCGTGAAAAGACCAACAGGCTTCAGGCATTTTCTCCCTATGCGATGAAGTACTGCCATATAGTGAGCGAGTCGTTATTCCCACAACGCTGCAAAGAAGAATTCTGAAAGATTTCCACGCCGGCCACCCAGGGATTACAAGGATGAAAGGCCTTATGCGCAGTTATGTGTACTGGCCGAACATGGATAAGAATATAGGAAACATCGTAAAATCTCATGTGCTGTTGTCGGTTTCCTAGGAACTGATCTGCTTGACCCTCATACGTCGAATTCGATGGGAGAGTCGAGTATATATATATATATATATATATATATATATATATATATATATTGTGTATATATGTATATATTTTTAAATCCAATCTCAGCTTTCGGCTTACATAAGCCATTATCAAAGATGTCAATTACTGTACAATATTTTAAGCAATGTCTATAATTGGTAGCAGAAGCTGTTGGTTTATACCAACGGCTTCCCATACTTAATACTTCTCGAATTCACTCTTGCGTGGTCATGTGTGACGTCATTCCAGCATCTTATATGCATGTGTTTATCGTTGCTTGGAAATCATCCATGTAAACAGAAACAGACTATCATCACATTCTTGTCCATGCATTGCATAATATATTGCACTGTAATTGTCATCTTTGATAATGGCTTATGTAAGCCGAAAGCTTAGATTGGATTAAAAAATATGTATCAATATTGTGATTTTCTTTCTTTGTTTAATGATAATGTTATTAAGCTTATCAGACGATATGGAAAAGAATTTACATAAAATTAATAGACAACACTTGTCTATATTATTTAATGAAATATATATATATATATATATATATATATATATAAAAATTAGCAGGGGTCGCTTCAAAATTTTGAACTGCTGCATATATATATATATATATATATATATATATATATATTAATTATTTATTTAAAATATGATTCCAAAACTCGACATAAAGTTCATGTTTCAAAACAAGAGCCAAAAACTTGAATATAATTATTTAAATTAAATTAAAGTGAGCTCTGTTCCATCTTCAAGCGATTTTTTTTTGGAATAATTTCAGAAATACGTTATTCCAAAAAAATTTCGCTTAAAGATGGAACAGAGCTTATTTTAACTCAATTTAATTTAGATAATTATATCGAAGTTTTCGGCTATTGTTTTGAAACATGAGACTTCTTATGTAGCGTTTTGGAATCATATTTTTAAATAAATAATTATATTTATGCTCTACTTTTGTATCGAGCACTATTTTTTTTAAAATAATAACTAAAATACTAAGGGACTTTGGATTATTTACCTAACCAGTTCCTTCCTATTTTCTATATATTTTCACATATATATATATATATATATATATATATATATATATATACACGCACACACACTACAGTTCAAAATTTTGTAGAACCCCTGATAATTAATAAGAGAAAATTATTGTACATGGTTAAAAAATAAAAAAGTGAGACATGTTTTTTTTATATTATGAAAAAAATTTTTTAAAATTATTAGATTTTGCTCTCGTCAAAATGTCCTCCTTTCGCACAAATCTTTCGACATTTGTTGCAAAAGTTTCTCAAAGTGTAAATAATTAATTCCATTTATGTTTTTAATGTCTCTAAAAATTCTTTTTCTGTTTTTTCTTTTTTTGCGGGGGGGGGTTCACTCTTCTGTCAAGATCATCGCATGGTAATTCGGCGAGTTGCTTCCAGCTTTTGAACCGTAATGTCTATATATCATCTTGTCTGGTGCTAACAGTTGCTTTCCAAGCGTATCTTCCATATGGCCGAAAGTACGGGGCACCCAGTGAGGATCGAACTCACTACCCAGTCGTAATTGTTCCAGCGAGACAAGCTTGCTAACCATTACAGCACCTGGAGGTGCCCTTGTCTGGTGCTAATACTCTATATGTCTCAAAATTCTTGATAAATTTCAAAGCAGTGTCTATTATCTAATCGATCCTTACCAAAGCATCTCAACTTCAGTCGATTTCCCGCCGACGTGACGTGGCTTCACTCTGTCTTCTCAACAAATATTTTCATGGCAATTGCTCTGAGAAGCTTTCCTCTTCGGTGCCTCGAATTCAGAAATTTAAACGTGTTACTAGATTGGCCAATAGATGTCATCATTTTACTGTTGAATCGGCTAGATGCGACCGTCATTCCTATTTTAGTAATTTCTTCCCTCGCACATCTCGCCTGTGGAACCCTCTTCCAATTTCTTGCAACCCCGCCACCTATATTCTTTAAAAAAATTAAATGAAACGCTAATCACTATCTTTAGTCTTCCTGAAACGTGAGCTTCTTGTTTTACTTTCTCCTCACAAAAGTGTTTTTATTCTCTTGCGTCTTAGGAGCATTATCTCCTTGCATATGTGAATTGATTAACAAAACGTTATTTTTCAATGGGCACCCAGTCAAAATAATATTTATAATAATTAGAATTAATGTCGGATAAAAAAATATTTCAGATATAGTCATCTACAGACAGACAGTTTTGCATCTGATCAGCGTAGGTATATAAACCCGACCAATACAAAATCAGTCGGAGATTCTAATCGCTAGGCCATCCACACACGGCAGATGGACAATTGAATTTTTGCGTATTTAATTTTTCAATAAACACACCAGTCACTCAGAGAACTCAATCGCTACGAGAGTCTTGCATTATCAGCAGTAATAGTGACTGTTTACAAATTCGTTACTCTCCATATATATATATATATTTATATATATATATATAACAAGTCAAGAAAATCCTTAAGAATCCATATCGGATTTATATTAACACATGAATATATTTAATAAATATATAAATATGAAATAAATTATAACCGAGATGGATTCTTAAGGATTTTCTTGACATTATTATTATTGTTATTATTATTATTATTATTATTATTAGTAGTAGTAGTAGTAGTAGTATTATGATTATTATTATTATGATTATTATTATGATGATTTTTATGATTATTATTATTAGTAGTATTAGTATTATTATGATTAATATTATATTATTATGATTATTATTATGATGATTTTTATGATGATTATTATTATTATTATTATAGTGTTCCTCTGTTACTTACATTAAACTCTCTTTTGATTAATGTCCGCTTTGGAATTATCCTAACAATTAACAATTGACATCACACACACATGTATATATATATATATATATATATATATATATATATATATATATATATATATATATATATATATATATATATATATATATGTCAAATGTGTGTGTGTG
The DNA here is from genome assembly GCA_903632075.3 of Acanthosepion pharaonis. Classification (NCBI taxonomy): domain Eukaryota; kingdom Metazoa; phylum Mollusca; class Cephalopoda; order Sepiida; family Sepiidae; genus Acanthosepion; species Acanthosepion pharaonis. The sequence goes on from CAHIKZ030004539.1 coordinate 1,366,059, forward strand.
TGTGTGTGTGTGTGTGTGTGTGTGTGTGTGTGTGTGTGTAGGCGGTGTAATGGTTAGAAAGCTTTGTCTCGCTATAACAATTACCACTGATTGGTGAGTTCGATTCTCATTGGGTGCTGCATACTTTCGGCCTTGTGCCACATCTAAGCTACGCTTGGAAAATCACTATATATATATATATATATATATATATATACATATATATATATAAAGAGATAGATAGATAGATAGATAGATAGATATTGAAGAGACTGAAATAGATAGATAGATAGATAGATAGATAGATAGATGCATATATGCATATGAAGTAAAGTAAACATAAAATACATCTGACTGAAAATAAGCAATATTAGACAAAAAAATTTTTTAAATATCTTTCTACAAGAAATGAAATTATTGTAATTTCTATAGATCTATATACGTAAATGAATGCGCCATTATAGAATAATGAATGCTTAGAGAGTAAATACATATATATATATATATATATATATATATATCAAAATTATAAACGAAAATTTTAAAAACGCACATCTTGACATGTGTCACAAATAAATTGGCGTCATTAGTAAACAAAATTTATTTGATCGAGAATGAGGCAACAATGATTTCCTTTTTATATATATATATATATATATATATATATATATATATATATATATATATAATTTAAAGAAAAACAGACTACTTTAAGGCTCCATTTGTAATAATTTATTTCACCAGTAAATTTTATTTTTCTCTGGATCTTCAGATTTGACTTTCAAAAGGTGCAAAGAAAAATGAATTTAAAATTTAAATTACTGACGGGCAGTATTAACCTTATATAAGTTGACATAGAAGGTAGCGAGGAATAGTGTGAGAGATATGGTCGAGTTTAGAGAGGGAAGGGAGAGTTTTAAAATTTAATTTTTATATTTCTTTTTACAATACTTAATATTGAGGAAGGAAGGGGTAAGGATCAGACATTGGCTTATTTAATCGGTCAACGAAAATGATATGGGAAAAGGAAAAGGAGAAAAAAGGAAAAAGAAAAAAGGGGGAAAGTAAAGAGATAAGAGATGTACTTAGGGTTTACGGAAGAAGAAGAGGGGTGGTATAGCTTTAGCAATTTAGATAAAAATAGATTTTAACGTTTGATAGTATTTTAAATGTTTAAAAACTCCACAAAGGAATTAAATTTAATGCTTGTTAGTAATTTAAATATTCAACTTCTTTACAAATAAATTTGGGATTTAATATAAGTCGAATATTATATTAATAAGCAACAATAAGAAAAAAAAAATAAAATTTACTAATAGTAATATTTTAATATTGTGAATGACTGTCCAGGTAAAATCTTTATCAATTAGAGTCTAATTTATGAATTTAATTTGTAGCTATTTTTAGATGGGTAATATTTCTTAATTAAAGTTTAGGTTTCAAATCAAGATGGAGTAAGATTTGAAGGTAATACACCACATACATACATACATACATATATATATATATATATATATATATATATATATATATATATATATATATATGTAAACGTTATTTTTAGTCGATACTGAATTTATGTATTAAACACTATGTTTGTTTATTTTCTTCTACTGGTTGGAATATTCGAAACATCTTATTAAAGAAAAATATGCGTTCTTCGACAGGATTAGTAAGTGCGTCCCCTTGGGCAGAAGGAACCTTTATTAGATCCGACGTGCCCTTCACCGACTCGACTACGAAGAACTTACCTGATTAATCAAGGTTGAATAAAATCCATCCAAGTCTTCTCGTCATAGACTCCGAAATTTTCACATCTGTTCAGTATCTTATCCATTCATTAAAAAGGCAATGTTCCGATGAAGTATTAGATTTTTATTTATTTAACCAACAGATGTCCTGTGTTCCTTTGGATTCTTTTGGTACGGCTGAGAGCGGTTCCATATGGTATGGGCCGCACACACCATCGCCCAGGGTAGCCAACGTTCGGGCTGAGGCCAGGGTTCGAACTCCCTGTTATTTTCCTGGGGTTGCGATCTCAGCAACGTCGGAAAGTGCTAGAAAACCATGCCACCGGTAGACGGAATTAACGGTGAATGATTGTGCTAGCGCGAATCAAAAGTCATCGTGACCGAGGGTATGAGTGTTGAACTGGTCTTGTTAAACCTTTGAATCGCGCCAAATGATGCTTTCTCCCCAAGAAACTCTAAGATCCGCCCCACTTAGTTTCACTATGAAACACGTGTCGGCTCTGTAGGTGTTTAACAAACACTAATGTGACTCGGCAGGCGTTTTGCAACAGTAATTTGTTATCCGTCCTAACAGACATGCATACATCGAAGCGAGCGTTCATTCATTTATACAGGGTGACCCCAAAAAACGGGAATTTTTGAATGCCTATTGCCAGACATGAGCAAGTGGCAACACTGCGAGACAGTGACATTGAGCAAGTAAATATTTCGCCATTTTGAATTCAAGATGAAATTCACAGTATCCAAGCTGAGATTTTGCAGCAGTCAATGAGGAATCACAACAGCAGATTTCAAGAATGCATTCGTACAGGAGGGCGCTATCTACAGGATGTAATTTTTAAAAAAATGAAAATTCCATCATTGTTTCTTAAATGGCATGTTTTAAGGTTTCAATTACTATCAATAAAATATTTTTCTTCCATCACTCTTGGTTTTATTGGATTGTTAAAAAGTTCCCGTTTTTGGGGGTCATCCTGCATATATATATATGTGTGTGTGTGTGTGTGTGTCTATGTGTCTGTGTGTGTGTGTGTGTCAAGAAAGAGAAAGAGTGATGAAGATAGATAGATAGATAGATAGATAGATAGATAACCATATATAGAGGGTGACCCAAAATAACTGAAATTTTTGAAGTGCATATTGCCAGACATGAGCAAGTGGCAACATTGCGAGACAGTGACCTTGAGCAAGTAAACATTTCGCCATTTATAATTCAAGAAGAAATTCACAGTATCCAAGCTGAGATGTTGCAGCAATCAATGAGGAATCTCAACAGCAGATTTCAAGAATGCATTCGTACAGGTGGACGCCATCTACAGGACGTAATTTTTTTTTAAATGAAAATTCCATTATTGTTTCTTAAATGGCATGTTTTAAGGTTTCAATTACTGTGAATAAAATATTTTCCTTCCATCACTCTTGGTTTTATTGGATTGTTAAAAAGGTCCCGTTTTTTGGGGTTTCTCTGTATATTCATTCCCAATTACAGCTATAACTATCGCTAGAATTTCTCCCTCCTACCTCTTCTATCGTATTACTATCTCCTATTCCTACCTTTCCTCCCCTACCCCTCACTCTTAGGACGCTTGTGAGATGTGCCTGAACTTTTGACCGTTGTTATCGGCAAGGAATCTTCACAGACTAGTCAGCATTAAACATCTCATACAACCTTTACCAAACTTCTATCAACAAGCACTATTGTTCGCTCCTTCATTTTTTTTTGCTTATATATATATATATATATATATATATATATATATATATATATATTCTGAAGCAAATGGAAGAAAGGAAGTGATGTTTCGCATACGGCTTGCCTACAAGCAGAATTGTTCATAACCATTTTTGGTCCTCACCAGTCGAGGTGCAATTGAAAAGCACCGAAACGAAATTGCATCTTTGTAGTGAGTAAACTGTTTTTTTCTATATGATAAAATTATAATATATATATATATATATATGTGTGTGTGTGTGTGTGTGTGTGTGTGTGTGTGTGTGTAAAATATATAGAAAAATAGGAAAAACTCGTTAGGTAATCCGGAGTTGTTTCGTATTTTTGCTTTTATTTTTAAAAAAAACAGTGCTCGATACAAAAGTAGAGCCTAAATTATAATTATTTTTTTAAATATGATTCCTTCCTTACATAAGAGTTCTCCTGTTTCAAAAACAAGAGCCAAAAACTTCAAAATAATTATTAAAATTAAACTGAATT
>CAHIKZ030004539.1:1375000-1387500 GCA_903632075.3 Acanthosepion pharaonis
TAGATATAAACAAGCTGTGATAGATAGATAGATAGATAGATAGATAGATAGATAGATAGATAGATAGATATAAAAGCAGAACGAGATAGATATTATGGCACATAGATATGCACACATTTTGAAAGAAAGAAAGAAAGAAAGAAAGAAGGAAAGAAAAAAAGAAAGAAAGAAGGAAAGAAACAAAGAAGCGATAAACAAAACGTCCTGCTCCATCAACATTACCGACTCCCATTCTGTGAAGAGAAAACTTCCTGCCTATATAAATACATATATACATATATATATATATATATATATATATATGTAGGTGTGGGTATGTGCGCGTGCACCAGCGTTGTGAAACCTGTTTGGGGGTGTGTTATGAAGAGTACCCCGAGGTTGCGAAACGAACAAAAGGTCCTCACCTACCTGCTACAGGGTAAAGACCAGACATCAGTGTTGATATACTCCGTTTCGATATCTTCTTCGTCGTCCTCATCTTCGCTGTCACAACGACCGGCTATATCCATACGCAGGTGATGCATTGTGTTGCCTTGTTTGAAAGAAACTAGAAGAGCCTTGGCTTTCTCTTGCTTTGCCGTGTGCTGCTCCTGCGTGCGTGACAGTCTGCGTGGCCGGCTGGCTGTCTGCCTGTAGAGATGTTCGTCGGCCGGTCGGTCCGCCTGTCTCGGCGTGTGCGTACGGAAGAAGGTAAAGAAAAAAAAAAGACAGCAAGGTGTATACGGATAGATAGATAGATAGATAGATAGATAGATAGATAGATAGATAGATAGATAGATAGATATGAAAGCAGAACGAGATGGATATTATGGCAGATAGATATGCACAGATTTTGAGAGAAAGAAAGAAAGAAGCGATAAACAGGATAGATAGATAGATAGATAGATAGATAGATAGATAGATAGATAGATAGATAGATATGAACAGAATTAGATAGTAACAGAATTAGGTAGATAGATATGAACAGAATTAGATAGATAGATAGATAGATAGATAGATAGATAGATAGATAGATAGATAGATAGATAGAAACAAATTACGATATGAATAGATAGATAGATAGATAGATAGATAGATAGATAGATTACGGAATATGATTGATACCGAACAGAATGACATAGATAGATAGATAGATAGATAGATAGATAGATATGAACAGAATTAGATAGATAGATAGATAGATAGATAGATAGATAGATAGATAGATAGATAGATAATATTAAGTAAGATAGATAGATAGATAGATAGATAGATAGATAGATAGATAGATAGATAGATAGATAGATAGAATTAAATAGATATGAACAGAATTAGATAGATAGATAGATAGATAGATAGATAGATAGATAGATAGATAGATAAAAGCAGAACGAGATGGATATTATGGTAAATAGATATGCACAGATTTTGTGAGAAAGAAAGAAAGAAGCGATAAACAGGATAGATAGATAGATAGATAGATAGATAGATAGATAGATAGATAGATAGATAGAATTAAATAGATATGAACAGAATTAGATAGATAGATAGATAGATAGATAGATAGATAGATAGATAGATAGATAGATAGATAGATAAAAGCAGAACGAGATGGATATTATGGCAAATAGATATGCACAGATTTTGTGAGAAAGAAAGAAAGAAGCGATAAACAAGATAGATAGATAGATAGATAGATAGATCTGTTGCTAGATCTCCATTTTCAAGGGTTTTTATATATTTTTCTTTCTTTTTTTTTATCTTTCGGTCCCACTTTTTAATCGGACTATAAATATTGTTCTTAATCAATTTTTGCTTTCTTCTTTCTTTTTTTTTTTTTTTTTTTTTTTTTTTTTTTTTTTTGTTTTGTTTTTGTTTTTGTTTTGTTTTTCTCTTGTCTCTTATCGACACAACATCGAAATGGGGACACTGCACCGACATTGCATTTTAAGTTTTTGCTTCTCTTCGCTTTCTTCAACTTTTTTTCTTCTTCTGCGAATTCGCATTCATCTCCTTTTTTTTTCTTTTTTCTTTTCTTTCTTTCTTTATTTTTCTTTTATTTTTTCTTTTATTTTTTTTTTTTTTTTTTTTTTTTTTTTTGCAGTCTGCTATTTGAACATCTTTCGCTTTTTCTCACAGTTTTTTTCTTTTTTCTTTTTTCTTTTTTTCTTTCTTTAATGTCGTTCCCAATAATTTTTTTTTTTTTTACTTGGTCTCTTTTTTTTTTTGTTTTTACTCTAAAATCCCTGCACTTTTTGAACTGCCAGCATTTTTTTTTTCTACGGGTTGCATATTTTTATTTATTTCTTCTTATTAAGCGATACGAAAAAAAAAAGTCGTATTTCCCCCCTCCTTTTTTCTTCTTTATATCCCTGTATATATTTTAGTTTCCGCCATGTTTATATTTCTTACATTTTTGAGTTCAGGGTGTGGGAAGCGGGAGGGGGCAGTTCGTCATAGTGTAGTTGTTAGCGATCTTGTCTTCCTAGATCAATTACGATACAGTGGCTAGAGTTCGATCCTCACCGGGAGTTCACTTGTGACTACTTCCAAGCTATGCTTACGAACGAATACTCCTCTTTCGTTTCTCCTCTTTCAAAGCATTTATCTTTCTCTCCTAACGTGTCTTTCTGTCAATCTTTATCATCTGCTCCCTCTTTTTTCTCCAATAGTTACACACGTACATTCCCCTTTCTCTTTGTCTCTCATTCTCTCTCGTTTCTCTCTCTCTCTCTCTCTCTCTCTCTCTCTCTCTTTCGTCTCTCCTGTTTTCTTTCTCACTGTTCGGTTACTCCTTTTCATTTCCCTCGTAAACCCATACGCTTTATCTTTCGTTACTCTCTGTCTCCATCGCTCGTCTCTCTCTCTCTCTCTCCCCTTCTTCCTTTTCTCTTTATTCCATCTTTTCCCTCCTTTTCATTTCACTTATTCTCTCTCTCTCTTTCTCTCTCTCTCCACTTACTATGCACACACCTTTTTCGCTACTCTTTCTCCTAATTTTAGCTTCCTAACCCAGAAATCGAACATATCCTACTCTCCATCTCCCTCCCCCCTCTCTTTCTCTGTCTCAGTGTCTCACTCTGTCTGTTTGTCTGTCAGTCTCTCCCTCTCTCTCTCTCTCTCTCTCTCTCTCTCTCTCCTGTGCTCTTTTTTCCTGGGAACTTCCCTCTTCTCTTGTTGTTGTTGTTGCTTCTTCTTCTTTTCTCTTCCCTCCTCCTCCTTTTTTTCTTCTTCCTCTTCCTTCCTCCTCCTCCTCCTTTTCTTCTTCTTCCTCTTCCTTCCTCCTCCTCCTCTTTCTTCTTCTTTCCCTCCTCCTCCTCCTCCTCTTTTTCCTCCTCCTCCTCCTTCGTCTTCCCGTCCTCCTCCTCCGTCTCTTCCTCCTCCTCCTCCTTTTTCTTCCCCTCCTCCTCCTTCTCTTCCTCCTCCTCCTCCTCCAACTTCTTCTTCTTCTTCTTCTTCTATCTCGTCCGCCTACTATCTTTGTTCTTTCTACCCTTCCATTCCTCTTGACGCCGTAAGAAAGAAAGACTAGGGACTGGCTCGTGAGGCGCACAGATTGACTAAGAAAGGCGCCGTGAGAAATAAACACCGGAGAAGGTGCCGTGAGAAGAAGTGGTTGACTAAGGTAAGGTCCGTGAGAAAACAAAATATTGTGGAAAGCGCTTTGAGGAGAGGTTGACTGGTGAAGGTGTCGTGAAAAAAAAAAAAAACACTGCGAACAGTGTCGTGAGAAGGGATAGGTTGTATAAGGAGGGCCCCGTCAGAAAGACTTGGGAAGTCCGTTGAGAAGGGGAGGGTTGACTCAAAAGGAGCCGTGAGAAAGAAAAAAGAGTGAGGAAGGCACGGTGAGAAAAAGTGGCTGACTAAGGAAGTACCGTGAGAAAGAAAGAGGAGAGAAGGCGCTGTAAGAAGGAGAGGTAGAGAGCGCCATGAGACAGAATGACTGAAGGAGGAGTAACCACGGAGAAAGAGAGTTTGAGTAAACAAGGCGCGTTGAGACGGGGAGGATTACTGAAAAGATGCCTGAAGAAGAATAAAAGACTGAAGAAGGCGCCGTTTGAAGGAGTGGTTGATTAAGGAAGGTACCCTGAGGAAGAATAAAAGACTGTGGAATTCGCCATGAGAAAGAGTGGTTAACTAAAAGTTGCCCTGAAGAAAAATAAAAAAAACTGAAGAAGGCGCCATGAGAAAGAGTGGTTAACTAAGAAAGGGGCCCGAAGAAGGATAAAAGACTGAAGAAGGCGCCATGAAAAAGAGTAGTTAACTAAGAAAGTGGCCCTGAAGAAGAATAAAAGACTGAAGAAGACGCCATGAAAAGGAGTGGTTGACTACGAAAGGTGCCCTGAAGAAGAATAAAAGACTGAAGAAGGCGCCATGTGAAGGAGTGGCTGATTAAGGAAGGTACCCTGAGGAAGAAAAAAGACTGAAGAAGGCGCCGTGTGAAGGTGCTATTGATTAAGGAAGGTGCCCTGAAGAAGAATAAAAGTGTTTGATTAAGGAAGGTGTCCCGAGGAAGAAGAAAAAATGAGGAAGGCGACGAGAAAAGGAGGGGTTAACTAAGGAAGGTGCCCTGATAAAGAAAAAAAGACTGAGGAATACACCGTGAAAAGGAGTGGTTGACTGAGTTGGTACCCTGAAAAAGAATAAAAGAATGAAGAAAGCGCTGTGGGAAGGAGTGGTTGATTAAGGAAGGTGCCCAGAGGAAGAAAAATACTGAGGAAGGCGACGAGAAAAGGAGTGGTTAACTAAGGAAGGAGCACTGAGAATGAATAAAAGACTGAGGAATATACCGTAAAAAGAAGTGGTTGACTGATCAAGTTACCCTGAAAAAGAATAAAAGACTAAAGAAAGCGCCGTGTGAAAACGTGGTTGATTAAGGAAGGTACCCTGAGGAAGAATAAAAGACTGAAGAAGGCGCCGTGTGAAGGAGTGGTTGATTAAGGAAGGTGCCATGAGGAAGAATAAAAGACTGAAGAAGGTGCCGTGAGAAGGAGAGTTGTTCAAGGAAGGTTGAGGAAAAATAAAAGACTGAAGAAGGCGCCGTGTGAAGGAGTGGTTGATTAAGGAAGGTGCCATGAGGAAGAATAAAAGACTGAAGAAGGTGCCGTGAGAAGGAGTAGTTGTCTAAGGAAGGTACCCTGAGGAAAAATAAAAGACTAAAGAAGGCGCCGTGTGAAGGGGTAGTTGATTAAGGAAAGTACTCTGAGGAAGAATAAAAGACTGAAGAAGGCGCCGTGTGAAGGAGTGGTTGATTAAGGAAAGTACTCTGAGGAAGAATAAAAGACTGAAGAAGGCGCCGTGTGAAGGAGTGGTTGATTAAGGAAGGTACCCTGAGGAAAAATAAAAGACTAAAGAAGGTGCCGTGAGAAGGTGTAGTTGTCTAAGGAAGGTACCCTGAGGAAGAATAAAAGACTGAAGAAGGCGCCGTGTGAAGGAGTGGTTGATTAAGGAAGGTGCCCTGAGGAAGAAAAATACTGAGGAAGGCGACGAGAAAAGGAGTGGTTAACTTAGGAAGGTGCACTGAGAATGAATAAAAGACTAAGGAATATACCGTGAAAAGAAGTGGTTGACTGATCAAGGTACACTGAAAAAGAATAAAAGACTAAAGAAAGCGCCGTGTATAAACGTGGTTGATTAAGGAAGGTACCCTGAGGAAGAATAAAAGACTGAAGAAGGCGCTGTGTGAAGAAGTGGTTGATTAAGGAAGGTGCCATGAGGAAAATAAAAGACTGAAGAAGGTGCCGTGAAGAAGTGGTTGATTAAGGGAGGGAAGAATAAAAGACTGAAGAAGAGAAGGAGTACCCTGAGGAAGAATAAAAGGTGAAGAGTGGTTGATTAAAAAGACTGAGGAAGAATAAAAGGTGCCGTGTGAAGGAGTGGTTGATTAAGGAAAGTACTCTGAGGAAGAATAAAAGACTGAAGAAGGCGCCGTGTGAAGGAGTGGTTGTTTAAGGAAGGTACCCTGAGGAAGAATAAAAGACTGAAGAAGGCGACGAGAAAAGGAGGTTAACTAAGGAAGATCACTGTAAGTATTTCAACCATGAGGATATCATATTTTTCCTCGTCTTTTGTTGTCTATCTATCTATCTATCTATCTATATATATATATATATATATATATATATATATATATATATATATATATATATATATATATATATATATATATATATATCACCTACTAATCAGACAACGCCCACTTACTGCTTCTTTTAAAATTTAATTCTCATTTCTTCTGTTACGAATTCTCTCAATATTTTCCTAAAAAAAAAACCCAAAAAAACCGGCATCTCTCTCCTCACTCTTTCTTACTTTCTCTCGCCTTCTCTCTCTCTCACACACACACACACACACCCTCACCACTCTCTTATTTTCTTTCCTTCTCCTTCTCCTCCTCACTATTTATGCACTCTTTCTGTCTTATTTTCACTCCTCCGCCTCTCTTTGTGTACTCTTTGTCTCAATTAGCATATATTTTCCCGCCAAGGCGTCTTACCTTTTGCCCAATTAACAACAATAAGATTACAATGATTCCTTCTCTTAACCTTCCATCATTCGTCTTTTTTATCATAATTATTATTATTATCATCATTATTATTATTATTATCATCATCATCATTATTATTTTTATCATCATCACCATTATTATCATTATTATCATCATCATCATCGTTATTATCATCATCATCGTCATCATCATCATTATCATCAACGTCATCGTTATTATTATCCTCATTATTATCATCATCATTATTATTATTATCATTATCATCATCATTATTATTATCATCATCGTCATCATTATTATCATCATCATTATTATTGTCATCATCATTATTGTTATTATCATTATCATCATCATTATTATCATCGTCATCATTATTATTATCATTATCATCATTATTATCATCATCATTATTATCAACATCATCATTATTATCATCATCTTCATCTTTATTATTATTATCATCATCATCATCATTATTATTAGCATCATCATCATTATTATTATCATCATTATTATCAGCATCATCATTATTATCATCATCATCGTCATCATTATTATCATCATCATTATTATTATCACCATCATCATTATTATCATCATCATCGTCATCATCATTATCATCATAATTATTATTATCATCATCGTCATCATTATTATCATCATCATCATCATTATTATTATTATTATTATTATTATTATTAAGTGAGACAGTAGAACGCCGATATAACGTTGTATTATAAACATTATATCATCATTATTTACATTCTGCTGATTTGCTTTTTCATACTGTCTTTTTCAAAGCTTTTTACCCGAGTCCAAGGTAAGGGAATGGTTTTCTTGTAAGGTCATTGAGCATATAACTTTGGGGCCTTTTTTTTTCTTTCTTCTGAATATATGAGCGTTTCTCGTAAAGCAGAACCTTTTTTAAGCGATTTCCTAGGATTTTCGAAATGCGTGTACCTCTATTCTTTGCAATCAATCCTAGTGCTCCTATTATTGTTGACTACTGCTTGTGTCTAAATATGATATCCTTGCAATTTCTATTTCCAGGACTTCGTATTTTGTAATGTCCATTTCTATTTAAACAGCGTTTATTTATTTATTTTATTTTTTTATTTTTTTTTTTAGAAGTCTTATATGATTTTATCTGGGTTTTATTATCATATCTGGTATACAAAGACTGAGCAGTGAAAATGAGGAAAGAAGGCTTGGTGAATTTAACACTCACAGTAAATAAAAAGCGAGACAGGAAGACTGAATAACCTATCATACTTCATGGTATAAATGAATGGCTGGAACCGAACTGGGAGGGATAGTCAGGCGATAAACATTGCTTCGAAGTGAAAGTTGTGGAAAGCCATCATCCTGAAAGGTCATGTCACATAGAAGAGTCTGTACAAGTATTTTAACAGAAAACTTAAAACATATATAAGAAGAGAAATTTATTTTAAGTCTAAATTTTGTTTATATTTATACTAGATATTGTTTTTTTTTTTTAAAAAAAAAAAAAAAAACTAAGTAAAGAAATATGTATTTTAATAATGTAGGTCCTTTCCGAGCAAGTTGAGGTTCAGCTTAAACAAATTCACGTCATCAGCACGGATGACGGGAACAGCTTTTTGTGTTTGGTTTCGTTTCGTTTCGTTTCGTTTCGTTTACGGCATATTACCATGAAAAAAATATATAATCAGCATTAAATAGCCACTTTAAGGTTAACCTGAATGTGTCATTTAATACGGATATCATTTTTTTTTTTCCTGGTAATATTTTTGTATTATCAAAGATCTATTTCTGGTAATATTTTTTCTTCAAAAATGTATAGCTGGTAATATTATTTTCAAAAATGTATTTCAGTAATTTTTTTTTTTCAAAAATGTATAGCTGGTAATATTTTCAAAAATGTATTTCAGTAATTTTTTTTTCAAAAACGTATAGCTGGTAATATTATTTTCAAAAATGTATTTCAGTATTTTTTTTTTCAAAAACGTATAGCTGGTAATATTATTTTCAAAAATGTATTACAGTATTTTTTTTTTCAAAAACGTATAGCTGGTAATATTATTTTAAAAAATGTATTTCAGTAATTTTTTTTTTCAAAAACGTATAGCTGGTAATATTATTTTAAAAAATGTATTTCAGTAATTTTTTTTTTTTTCAAAAACGTATAGCTGGTAATAGTTTTTCTTCTTCAAGAATTTATTTCTGGTAATAATTTTTTACAAAGTTTTTCTGGTATTAAATCCTATTTTTACACTTTCATAAAGCTTTTTACCTCAATTTCGGGGTTAACAATTTGCCCATTGCTGGGACCCTAACAGGTGCTGCCACCCCGGGTCAGGGCGGACCTGGGAACACCAGCAATTAAGAGGTGGTTCCATGCTCCTCAAAACCTCCTGATCAGAGGCCTTGCTGTTGGACGTAGTTTATCGTCTTACCCAGGACGCGGATGTAGTTTATAGTCATACCCAGGACCGAGGTTTTGGTATAACTGGAAGCTTCTATTCCTGATCCTGCACGTTGTCTGCGAATTTAGTCATCAACGCCATCATCATAAAGGAAGCGATCAGCAAAGAAAAAATAAAATTCTTGGATACGAGATAAAGCTGACGAGGCTATTGTTTTTCTTGTTGCTTTTTTTTTTTTTTTTTTTGGCCCGGGTGGTGGGTGATTTAAGCAAATTAAGATTTTTTCCTCGGTACCAACAAACAATTCTATTATTATCAAGATATCTGGACAAACTATAAATTATCATTATCTTTGTAAAGCAATCGATAAAAAAAAGTAGAGTGAATTAATATCATTTTATCTTGGACATTTAGAAACATTGGCAAGAGCGCGTACTTCCACTAGTATACATATACACGTTTCAAATATCTGTCTATATTTCTGAGATGAGGTATTATGTACATTATTTACATTATTCGGACTATTGTCCTCATCTTTGTCGCCATATTTATTACAACGTTTCGGCCCTTCAGTATCTGTCTATATTTCTGAGATGAGGTATTGTGTACACTATTTACATTATTCGGACTATTGTCCTCATCTTTGTCGCCATATTTATTAAAACGTTTCGACCGTTGTACGCACCGGCCTTCTTCAGGTGGTTGTAATCCTTTATTTCGCTAACTGACATAAACATTGGCACGTGAAACTAGAACAGTCTACCCCAGTGAGCGAAATGAAGGGTTCGACATTCCAACCATCCGGCCGAAACGTCGTAATAAACATGGCGACAAAGATGAGGGCTATGTTCCGAATAATGTAAATAAGATTCAAATATTCTTCTACTTCTATGTACCGTGTTTCTTTGCGGTTTATAGCTCTCCACGTCGTCCAATCATTTGTAGCTCTTAATAGGTTTGTCTTGTTACAATCTTTTTCTTTTCTGCCATTCATTTATTTACGCCATTTCGGCAGATTAATCTCTGTTTTCTGGCCTTCTGTATGCCTTGTGAGTGTCAAATTCTCTAAGCACTCTTTCCTCATTATATGTTCAAGAAATGCCAACTCTCTCTCGTTCTGGTTGTAAGTATGATCGTCCGCTTTTTGCCATTTTCCTTAAAAGTTAATCGTTACCAACAAGGTCGGTTCATGTTATTCTCAGCATCCTTCTGTAGAATTACATTTAGGTTGCCTCAAATTTCTTCTTCATCCGTGAGAAGATTGTGAGGACCGCATTCTTTTTCGTTGATTTTGTTTTTGTTTCTAACGAAATTGGAATTATTTGGTTAAGGCAATTATGTATAGTGATTTTCCAAGCGTAGCTTAGATGTGGCACAAGGCCGAAATTAGCGGGTACCCAGTGAGGATCGAACTCACTACTCGGTCATAATTGTTCTAGCGAACCAAGCTTGTTAACCATTACACCGCCTCGAGGTGCCCCAAGGCAATTATGTATATTCCACAAAAGGGATTACTGGTTCAAAATTAAAAACAAAAATACTGGGATTGTAAATGCTGATTTATTAAACTAAGGAAGTCGATCCCACTGGCTTGTTTGCCACAACAGATCCCCCTGTTACCATTTTTTTTTTTCATTTCTATGGAGACAATTTCTTCTCCTGCACTTCCTGCTTCTAGGTATTTAGATTTCTCTTCCGAAACGATTTGGCACTTCCCTGTCAACTTTAATCGTTTCAAAATTCAAAAAATAGTATTTGATGCCGATTAGACTTTTTCAGGCCCTTTTTTCTTTTTTTTTTTTTTCCCCTCCGTCCGTCGTATAAGCCATATGTAGGTTTACTAATTTTACTAATTACTAAGTTCGACAGATTGTCGGAATTTGGGCCCAAGAAATTGGGGTGCGTCTTATATACTCTTCCGTCTTATACACCCGTGCGTCTTATATGCCGTTAAATGCACGGTAAATTTAGTGCCACGTTTTTAATTTTTTCTTTTTTTTTTTGCAAAATACTCCGTCTTTAACAAAGACTGTCAAATTTTCCTCAATTTTTTCTTTGATTTTTTTTGCTGAATTTTTATGCGTCTTGTATATTCTTACGTCTTAGTGGCTTTATTGCCTTGATCAAAGTGAAATGATTAAAATAACTTGAGCATTAACTAAAACGATAATTATATATTTATAATTTGTTCATCTTAACCTCTTCAAGTTTAGAGTCAACCATTATCTATTCTTTAAATTATATATGGCTTTGTATCTATTGATATCTTGTTTTATTAATTCATGTTTATTTTTCGCTATCATTAATAGTGATTTTTTTTCTTTTTCTCTTATTCTTTCACACTCAGTAACCCCCTTTGCGTCTTAGTGTCTTCATTGCCTTGCCTGGGCTGAAAATGATTGAAAAAAGAAAAAAAAAATAGTCGTTTATCATAACTGCATCCACAAAAGAAAGTATTCTATTTCTACAGGAGCCTGATCAGACCAAAAATGGAGTATAGCTGCTATATCAGGACTGGAGCTGCCAAATCTTCACTTTCCAGCCTTGACAGAGTTCAAAACCGTTTACGCGTCCATGTGGTTGATGAAGTATATTCCATCCTACAACCCATTTCCCACAGTTGAAAACGTTGCTAGCCTCCCATTCTTTTATCGCTATTTCCAGGGCAGATGTTCAGGTGAGACTCCATTCCTTAGTTCAACCAGTTCATAACTTACCAGCTTGGACCCGCCATCCCACGTACCCTGCGTCGACTCATCCTCGTTCTCATCGTATTCCATTTGTAAGGAGGAAGTTCTTGCCATGAACGGTGTTGTGGATTCTGGGACGAAATCGGGTACCAATAAATAACAAACGCCAAGAAGGAATATAGGGAAATAAATGTATTAATGTAATAATACAAACTGGTAATGCAGGTTAGTAGTTCCAGGAATGCGGGTTAGTAGCAAAATATATATATAAAGTCTTTGGTATCGACGTATCACTGTATGACTTCTTACTGAGTCTACGTGCTTGCCCACTGTGACTCTTGCTCGTTACGTTCGACGGTCTTTCTCGTTCTTCTCCCGGGTATTCACAAGCAGTAGTATATGTATATCCTGGGTGAGTCCATTTGTGTACAAAGGGGAGAACCCCTCAGCAAACTGTTACGTTGGAGACACCCTAAAGAAGAATACTTCCCCAATCACTATAAACTTAACCGCTTCAAGTTTAGGGCCAATCTTTTTCTTTTTATATATATATATATATATATATATATATATATATATATATATATATATATATATATATATAATTATTTATTTAAAATATGATTCCAATTCGCGACATAAGAGGTCTCATGTTTCAAAACAAGAGCCGAAAACTTCAATATAATTATTTAAATTAAATTGAGTTAAAGTGAGTTCTGTTCCATCTTCAAAGGAAATTTTTTTTGGAATACCGTATTTCTGAAATTTACGTGTTTTAATAATTGAAATCAAAATTTCCATGGTAACAGCTAGGGCGAATTGTTTAAATTGGGTAGGCGAGTGTTGGGTGTTAATAATAAGTATCAGTATAGAGTTACTTTCATAGACGTCAAGTCAGGGAAAGGTGGAGGTGTCTAA
>CAHIKZ030004539.1:1390000-1427500 GCA_903632075.3 Acanthosepion pharaonis
TATATATATATATATATATATATATATAGTTTATGAAAAACTAGGTAATCCGTATGGGTAAACCTTACGAGGGTAAAATCCAGAGAGCTCAATGTAAATCCAGAGCAAATAATTTAAATAAAAACAGACCACTTTAAGGTTCCATGTAATAAATTATTTCACCACAGCCCATTTAAAGGACTGCGGATCATCAGACTTTACTTCAAACTATATATATATATATATATATATATATATATATATATATATATATATATATATATATATATATATATTAAATAAAACAGACACTTTAGGTTCCATGTAATAAATTATTTCACCACAGCCCTTTTAAATAATTTATTACATGGAAGCTTAAAGTTGTCTGTTTATATATATATATATATATATATATATATATATATATATATATATATATATATATATATATATATTGGAGGTAGGTGCGAGCGAAAAGTTAACGGCTCGACCCACATTCCGGCCTGACCAACGATATAACCAAATATTATAAATCTTTTGAATAACTTTTAGGTACAGTTGATAACTTTTCAACAACCACCTTATATACATATATATATATATATATATGTGTGTGTGTGTGTGTGTGTGTGTGTGTGTTAGAAAAATCTATGACAGGGTGAAAAAAATCTTCGTGTGACAAGTTTCTTTCGTCCTTTAGGACTTCAGTGACGTTTACGTTGATGTGATGATGACGCATGCGTATCAACGTAAATATTCTCTTTAGTCCTCAAGGATGAAACACGTCACACGAATTTTTTTTCTTCCTATTTCTCATAGTTTTTCTTGATATATAAAAATGTATGTCTTTTTCCAATATAAATATATATACATATATATTAGGTCGTCGTACATGAAATGACGCCTTTCTTGGTTGGTTGTTGACCTGGTGATTCGAGGAGGCACGGTGGAGTAATGGATAGCGGCTTGGATTGAGGAATCGGAGAGCCGATTTCGAATTCCAGTCGAATCCATTACATTCACTTACGTGCTAACACACTTGGGAAAGGTGTGAATCCTCTTCTCCTCCCTCCAGCTATGGGTAAATAGCAGCGCAGACTGGGTTCTGTAGCCTTGGATGGCAACTGGTCTAGGAGAAGGAAAACTCTGAATTCAAACCTGCTCTTAGAGGAGGGTGAATGGAGTCTCTCTGAGCCTTGGTTGACTATCTATTTAGTGTTTGTGTCACGATAAAAACACCCTTGATAGCCCTAGCGAAGCATCAAGAATTCACCTATTTGACAAGATTATGAACTACACCAATCAAAGTATTGGTGAGTTCAATCTCGGCTGAGGCCGCAAGATGATGATGATGTTGACCCGGTCGTCTAAATGAAGTAACCTCCTCAGTATATAAAAAAAAAATCTTGACATATTCTTTTTCGTTCCAGATATTTTTTCTTTCAATATTTTTTTTTTTTTTACTTATACGCCCAATTAAAATGATTACATTGAAACAATGTCGTGTACAATTTTTGTATCGAATCATTACGTTGATAAATGGATAGTCTTTTCAACAGTACTTGAGAAGGCCAGATGCAAGTAATTCACCAAAATAACACTCAAAATCTCCACTACACTACAACGTTAATGGTTACTGTATGGTGGTCTTTCAAAGGGGATATTCATTATTCATTCTTGCCTCAAGAGACAACAATAACAGTAACATCGTATTGTAGAGAAATTCAGTGTATGGAAAAAATGAAAAAGAAACACCCTAGACTTGTGAATTGGAATTACCAAAATTTGTCCTGACACGACAACGCACGGCTGCACGCTTCTTAGTCGGCAGTCCAAAAACTGCATAGCCTGGATGATGAAATTTTGCCTCATCTTCCATATTAATCCTATATCTCTTCTACTGATTATCACTTATTTAAGCATTTTGGGCTTTTCATAATCAATAAAACATTCTCCAATAAGGAAGAGTAAATCAAAAAGGATGAATTTTTTTTTTAAAGATGGGATCAAGAATTTAGAGGTAAGTTGGAGAACAGTCATTCAACAAAATTGTGACTATTTCAAGTAAGTAAATTATTTAACATTTCAGAAGCGTTTTATTAATTTCCTATAAAGTGAGGACCTAATATATATAAAGTGAATATTGAATACAACACTCAAAGACGAGAGATTGTTTCATGCTAGACACAATCGTCAGGCTACTATTGCATTTACATACACTCTATCTCTGACATTGAGAACTTTATCCCATAAATATAGCATACCTTAAAATTATATATATATATATATATATATATATAATGAAATGGAAAAAGTCCGAAAATTATTTTAAGATATTTTTATGTTTAACATTCTTTTTATAGATACAAATATTATCTATAATATATTATATTAAGTAAATGTTATAATAAACAACATTTACCGGCCTGAATTTCCGAGAAATTTTCATAGAAAATATTCGTCCTCCGACAGGATTCGAACCTGTATCCTATACGGAACCGTCATTTAACTTGACGTGCCTTTAACCGATTTGTCCACAGCCGAGCGTTAGGTCAGCAAAGTCGAATTTACTGTATTTGAATTTCAATCTTCTATGAATCTCTCACGTACATTCATATCTGCTTGATGCGTATCCAAATGTAAACAAATGACGTCACATATTATGAAATGGACAAAGTCCAACAATTATTTTAAGACATTTTTATGTTTATACATTCTTTTTTATAGATACAAATATTTAAGTAAATGCTCTGTTTTATAATAAACAGTATTAAACAACATTTACCTGCCTGAATATCCGGGAAATGTTGTTTAAAGCTGTTTATTATAAAAAATAATGTTTCGTCCGTGTGTTGTTTGATTTATTGAAATTGTCATCTTTGATAAAGGCCTGTGTAACCGAAAGCTTAGGTTGGATTTAAACACGTATTAATATGGTGTTTTCCTTTCGTCTTTCAACGATAATGTGATTAAGCTTATCAGACAATATGAAAAGAACTTACTTAAAATAGACAAAATTATATATTATTTAATGAAACATACATTAATATATATATATATATATATATATATATATATATATATATATATATATATATAATGTTGAATAAGAGAACAAAATCGTTATTATTGCTGTCATCATGTTTAATATTCTCTTTGTTTTATCATTTCAGGTTGAGGCAAAAGATTCTGGCCTAAATAAACGAATTATTTCATTCATACCAATTTATATTATTATTATTATTATTATCATCATCATCATCATCATCATGACCTCACACATAATAATCAATAATAATCAGTCAGTTTGTGATATATATGGTCATATGGTCAGTTTTGTATCATTTTTTCTCAATTGTGAAATATATTTAATATATTTGTACCGAAATGGAATGGCATTTTATTAATGCTGCATTGTTTGCATTTTATGGTCAAGGCTGCTAGTAATTGTAATCGTTTTTTTTTTTTTTACAATTTATTCGAAATTGTGTTATTGGTAAGTATTAGTTTTTCGTATAATTTTTCGGAAATTATCAGCAATGAAAAATAAATTTATTAGTAGAATTTTTCAGTTCAGAATTTTACTCTCGTTAGACTGGTTACCATCCAAGACTACCTTGTTATTTAAACCATAGCTGGGGAGAGAGTGGAAATGCCATCATGTCTTTCTCAAGGGCATTACTACGAAGTTTACACAAGAGACTAGGCCGGGATTTGAACTCAGTTCCCCCGGGACATTAACCACTAGGCTAATAGCACATGAATTACTATAATAATAATAATGATAATGATAATAATAATAATAATAATGATAATATGAATATAGAATACAGTGCAGTACGCAATCTGTTCAATGAAGCAACATTAAAGATTAACACTCACGAGGTAGACACTCTACTGAATCTGACTATATCGCCAATACCACCATCAGGAGCTGTTCCGTAATTCTTCAGGCTTCGATATCAGTGGTTGGCTGATTTTAGCTGTGTCTTTAAAATCCGGTAATTTTTAAAAGTTACTCCAAAATTCGCTTGAAGATGAAATGGAACTAATGCTTTTAATTTAATTGCAAAATTAAATTCGGGGTTTTTAGCTTCTCTTTTTGAAACATGGTTGGAACTGTGTAGCGAAAAAAAACCATATTTTAAATCAATTAATTTATAATATACATATATATATATATATATATATATATATATATATATCCTCATTGTTTTCAGTATCTATCTATCTATCTATCTACAGGCTTTTTCGTCTGGTGTTAAATAAATCCTATAAATACTTAGGAATCGGCGAAGGAGATAGCATACAGCATATCCAAATGAAGGAGAAAGTACTTGAAGAGCTTATAAATAAAACAATCCTGGAAAATTGCAGGTCGAAATCTCAGCACAGCTTGGATAGATTACCATAAAGTCTTTGATAGTGTGCCACATTCTTGGAACCTTAAGGCTTTGGAAATATACAAGTTCTTCTCGGTGACTATAAATTTTTCTTAAATATAACATAGAACTGTGCTAGACCCTAAATCACACCAAAGATACTGACAGTTCTAATTGTGTGAATATTCGACTAGGAATCTTTCAAGGAGATTCCATGTCGCGCCTTCTGTTCTGTTAGTATTTAATCCATTTTCGCGTGAACTAAACAGTAATAACTATGGTTAAAAAGCAAAACAAAAAGGAAGTCTTTAATCACATGTTCTATATGGATAATGCCAAACACATTGTCAAAGAATGTTTCAGTGATGACATCGGTAGGAATTTAAGATTAGATACATGTGCAAAAGTAACATTCAAAAATGAGAGAATTACACAAACACATTCAATAGATTTAGATTTTGTCATAATGATTATGGGACTGGCTCAAGAAGAATCCTGTAAATACATAGGCATCAGCGAAGGAGATAGAATACAGCATATCCAAATGAAGGAGAAAGTACTAAACCATAGCTGGGGAGAGAGTGGAAATGCCATCATGCCTTTCCCAAGGGCATTACTACGAAGTTTACACAAGAGACTAGGCCGGAACTTGAACTCAGTTCCTCCGGGACAATAATCACTAGGCTAATAGCACATCAATTACTATAATAATAATAATAATAATAATAATAATAATATGAATATAGAATACAGTGCAGTACGCAATCTGTTCAATGAAACAACATTAAAGATTAACACTCAAGAGTCAGACACTGCTGCTGGTGGTATTGACTATATCGCCAATCCCACCAGCAGCAACTGTTCCGTAATTCTTCAGGCTTCGATATCAAAGGCTGGCTGTCAGTGAATATTCGGGGAAAAACATGGCTGCCTTTATACACGTCGCATTGAATATTTTGAGCCTTCTGATTGGTTAACCCTTCTATAATAATAATACTAATAAATGCACAGAGAACAAGACGATATGAAAAGTGAAAAGTGAAAGTAGCTGACATCAAAGTCTTGCTTCCCGAAACTAGAAACAGAAGTATCTATCTATCTATATATCTATATATCTATCCTCATTGTTTTCAGTATCTATCTATCTATCTATCTATCTATCTATCTACAGGCTTTTTCGTCTGGTGTTAAATACACAGTTGAATTCACAAAACAGAATGTCAGTCATGCACAATTTAGCTGTACCTGTGGTATCATACAGTTTCAACGTCCTTAATTGTACTATAGCAGCCATTAAACGAATGGAATTCAAAACAAAAAAAAGCTACTAACTTGCCACCGTATGCATCATTCAAAGGCTGATGTTGATCGTCTGCATGTGCCTAGATCCGAAAGAGGCAGAGATATAGTTCAACTAGAACTGTCTTACAAAACGACAACAATCGGTCTTCAAAGATACCTGTAAACTACGGAAGACTTGAGTATGAACTGTGTCAAAGGCGTGTGCGTCTGATTTTAAATACCGAGTTGAATTCACAAAACAGAGTATCAGCCATAAACACTTTGACCGCAATACGTTTTCAACATGCTTAAATTGACCATAGCTGACATTAATTGAATGACTGTCAGAACGAGAAAGCTTCTCATTTGCTACCGTAGGCATCATCCTAAGGCTGGTGTTGATCGTTCCTATGTGTCCAGATTCAAAGGAGGCTTAGAATTAGTTCAAATAGAACTGTCTAAGAAAAGCACGCAAATCGGTCTTCAAAGACAACTGGAAACTACAAAAGACTGGACGACGATGAGCCTCAAAGAATACGAACGTCTGTTCTTATCTATCTATCTATCTATCTATCTATCTATCTATCTATCTATCTATCTATCTATCTATCTATCTATCTATCTATCTATCTATCTATCTATCTATCTATCTCATTCTCTTCAGTATCTATCTATCTATCTATCTATCTATCTATCTATCTATCTATCAGATTCCCTTCAATATCTATCTATCTATCTATCTATCTATCTATCAGATTTCCTTCAATATCTATCTATCTATTTTGGATACAATACCCTGGCGCTATTCACCTATTCCGGTAGGTACTCTCCACGCATCACAATCCATGCTCTGACCTCGTCTCCTGACCTTTATCAAAGCCAGTGAAATCTTCCATCTTCACTGTCGCTGCAGTATTAAACAAAACCAAGTACTCAAGACGGGATTACCAGCTTGTATATCACAGCCAGTGGCATGCATAATACCACTCAAAAGTGAGGGGAATCATTTACACACTGACAGAACAATCAAGGCCAACCGGCCAGATATTGTTATTAAAGACCACAAACAAAAACGATGCCTCCTTATTGATATGGCAGTCCCTGCTGACTACAATGTATCTTTGAAGATATTCAAAAAGCTGTCAAAATACAAGGACCTTGAAATAGAAATCTCGAAAATGTGGCATATGGGAACATCAACAATCCCTGTTGTAGTTGGAGCCCTAGGACTGGTTGGAAAAGATTGCAATAGACTAATTGAATGGATTCCTGGAAGTCCATGCCTCAAGGAGATACAAAAAATTGTTCTGACAAGTACAGCCCACACCTTACGAAGGGCTTTATCTATGTAATTTAATTCTTTTTTTTTTTTTTTTTTTTTTTTTTTTTTTTTTGTCAGTGGAAAGTGTCATGACGCCATTTCTAACCTTAGGTCCCTGGGCGGGACCCGGAAAGAAATGTGTAAACGCCAGAAATCAAAGAAAATAAAAATAATAATAATAATAATAATTGGAACCATACCTCACAAAAACCAATGACCCTCCCCTACGAATAGTAAAAGACCAAATCTACATCAACAAAGAAGCTACACTATTCAAGAAACAGCTTAATATACATGAAACCCCACCAACAAAAAAAAAACAAATCGAATGCCATCTACGCCAAACGGGTGAAAGCAAAACAACTTGGCCAAATGAAATTCCAAAAAAAACTGGGAGGACAAGGTGTTGCATGGTAAATACCTAAAAAGAACAGAAGAAACAGATGTAGACCAACAAAAAAACACATCAGTGGCTGAGGAGCACCAGGCTGAAAGCTGAGACAGAAGGCCTAATTATTGCTGTTCAGAAACAAAGCCTTACAACCAGATCCTATCACTGTCACATAAACAAAGATGGAACTAACCTGAAATTTCAGGATCTATGGAAAATATGATGAAACTGTCAACCACATTATCTCAGGATGTCTGGAACTAGCAAAAAATAAATATACCCACAGACGTAACAAGGTAGCGACATATATGTGCTGAAAGTTATGCAAGAAGCACAAAATTGAAACCACTGAGAGATGGTATGATCACCAACCAGACACAGTTACCTAAAATAACAATGTAACTATCCACTGGGACATGCCAATTCAAACCGACAGAGAAATAAAAGCCAACAGACCTGATATTATCATAAAAGACAAGAAATTCAGGAGGTGTATGCTTATTGACATAACAGTGCCATCTGAGAGAAACACCTCCATGAAAATTATTGAGAAATTGTCCAAATACAAGGACCTGGAGATTGAGATTAACAGGATGTGGGGAATGAAGACCGAGACTGTACCAATAGTAATCAGAGCACTGGGCTTCATGAGAAAAGGAATAGACAATTTTACTTACAGTGTAGAGAGGTTGCAAACAAGGAGGAGGCTTATACTTAACATCCGGAAGAGGCAGATGAAGTTTCTGGGACACGTAATGAGGAAGGAGGGCCTGGAGAATTTGATACTCACGGGTTGAATAGAAGGAGAGACAAGGGAAAACATCGTGTGGCATACCTGGCGTACTTAAGCAATTGGATGACGGAAGGTGGTCAGAAGGAGGAAGCAGAGGGAAGGAACATGTTGAGAGCTGCAAGGGATAGAGGTGGTGGAGAGCCATGATCGCCTACGTCATGAAAAACACGGCACATAGAAAGAAAAGAAAGAAAGATAACTGAGGCTTGGTTGGAGATTTCTGTATTCTCTTTATTAATATATTGGATGTTGTTCTACAGAAGGATGCTAAGGATATCATGGACCGAGCATGTGAGCAACGATGAGGTCTTAGAGAGGTTGCAAGCAATGAGGACGCTTATACTTAACATCAGGAAGAGGCAGCTGAAGTTTCTGGGACACGTAATGAGGAAGGAGGGCCTGGAGAATCTGATACTCACGGGGCGAACAGAGGGAAAGAGAGACAAGAGAAAACAACGCATGACATACCTAGAGGTCTTAAGCAAATGGATGACAGAATGTGGTCTGGGGGAGGAAGCAAAGTGAAGGAATTTGTTGAGATCTGCAAGGGATAGAGGTGGTGGAGAACCATGATCGCCTACGTCATGCAAGGACACGGCACATAGAAAGAAAAGAAAGAACTTGAGAAGATAACTGAGGTTTGGTTGGAGATTTATTAATATATTAGATGTGGTTCTACAGAAGGATGCTAAGGATATCATGGACCGAGCATGTGAGCAACGATGAGATCTTAGAGAGGATGCAAGCAAGGAGGAGGCTTATACTTAACATCAAGAAAAGGCAGCTGAAGTTTCTGGGAAACATAATGAGGAAAGAGGGGCTGGAGAATCTGATACTCATGGGTCGAATAGAGGGGAAAAGAGACAAGGGAAAACAACGCATGACATACCTGGCGGACTTAAACAAGTGGATGACAGAACGTTGTCTGGGGGAAATGGCAGAGGGAAGGAATTTGTTAAGAGCTGCAAGGGATAGAAGGAGGTGGAGAGCCATGGTCGCCTACGTCATGAAAGAACACGGCACAGAAAGAAGGAAGAAAAGTCCCAGGTAACATCACCATACAAGTTGCCCAGAAGATCGCCCTACTGTTATACCGGAACATACCTATTCTATTGTAAATAGACTCTCCCAGATATAATAAGTAGTAGCAGTCGCCAGGGGGCTCAGTGAGTTGAGTGAGTCAGTCGATGTCGGACATTAAAGTATGAACCACCACAACTAGATTGCTGCGTCATTAACTATTATTTTCAAGTTCCTAACGTTTTGTACGTCGAACCTAATTTAGGACCGACTTAGTGAAATACAAGCCTTCACTGTGAAAATTACTCTACAACACCTACTAAGAACATCCCTTATGCTAAGAAAAGTACTATCAAATGACACTAAGGACCATAGTTTGGACCCAGCTCTACAGGATACTAAATAGGAAACATAACATACACAAATAATAATAATAATAATAATAGCAGAAGCAGCAGCAGCAGCGATAGCCGGTTACTCGTTTTCCGAGCGCAACTGTCTTCTAGGTCAGTTTGCCAAACCCTGTTACAGACGCCTACGCAGGATACAGAGCCCACATCCCGGTTATATACTTCATCTATTCTAAGCAGACCTTAGTTACAGTATCTAGAAGAGAGTTAATCCCCTGGCCTTGATTGATTGATTGAAAACCAGAAAATACGTTTTTAGTCTGTAAGAAACCTTTTTTGACAGGGATGGGATAATAATGGTTTAGTGATACTGTTCTTGCTAATTAACCCGTACCTAGGGGAGAAGAGGATCCGTATATTATATTTAGGCGTACGAAGTGTATTTGGGGCGTACGAACCCAACAGTAATTGTAACTCGGATATCCGGTTAACAATGCATTATCAAATTTACACCACCTTCTTATCGAAGCTTACAGCACCTGGTATTCCAAATCTGTCATCCATTGAGATACTAACCAGGCTCGATGTTTCTTAACTTCGTTGCTCGTACGAAAACAGATGTTTCAGCGTGATGCGCCTCATCATCTGGAGTTTGAGCAAGGCCAGAACGCTCAAATCTTCGGTTACTGTGGTATTGCGACTTCGTGCTAATTCGGCTATCAAGCGCCTTTGAACTGTTCCGTCTATCCAATATCCCTCACATGTGGCACAGTTTTCAGGCATTTTCAGGAAATGAAAAATCGACACTAGCGAGACTCGAACCCGGGTCTCACGGTCGGAAAGCAAACGTTAGAACAACAAATTTCAAAAAAAAAAAAAGTTCTGCAGATCCATCCTACATTGAGCAATTGGCTTGTTTGAATGCCGCATTCAGAACGTCATAATTTACTGCATGACGACACTTGTCTGCAAGCTACAAAAGCGACACAGAATGGTAGCGTGGAACCGGCGTGGGAAGTTCTTTTATACGCGACGAGGCGGAAGTCCTTTTATACTGGCTTGGCGTGTAGCTGTTAAACGTTTATTCATTTCGATTCGTGTCAGGTTAGCGGTTCCAAGAAGTTCAAAATATCAGAAAATTCCTTAAAAGATCCATTGAATCAAAACTAAAGCTGTTATTATTATTATTATTATAAAATACAAAGTTTAGCTGAATGATAGTGTAAGGTCTTAGAAAGTCAAATAAATGAATAATGATATAATGAATTTTTTTGAAATTTGTTCAAAAATGTTAGACAACTTTGTTTGAGCGGATGTGTGTATGTTTGTGTGTGTGTTTGTGTTTGTGTGTGTGTTTAAAACGTGCGGGTGTGTGAGAAAGAAAAGGTAAAGTTTTGTCGCGCGAAGGCGGGAATTATTTACGAAGACAAAACTCTTTCAGGGAGGCGTGTTCACTCGCCTACAGTTGTTCCATTCGCGCCAACATAAAGCCGAGCAAAGCATGAGCATCGTATTGTAATAGTCGTGTGTTTGTTCTCTGCTGGCTTTTGGAATATCTCTGTGTCGGTCGAGAGAAAGAAGTAAGAAAGAAAGAAAGAAAACATGCGTGCTTTTACCGCTCGGCTACCGAGAGCTTCACAATAAAACAATGTGCACCCATCCGTTTAGAATTTTCTCGAAAAACATAACTGCTAAGTTTCGTATCCGACATATAAACAGATCAATTTCTCGAGTTTTCTCAAGTACGCAAAACGGTAGACAAAATAGTGTTTAAAATAAACGGAGCGTCTACTTAAATATGTGTATCCAATAAAATAAAAAAATAAAGTTTGAATTAATAACTATATATATATATATATATATATATATATATATATATATATATATAAGAACAGTAAGATATATAATAAGGTGTTCTTATAGATATTTTATTTTTACAAAAATAGTGCAATGTAAATTTACAGAGCATTAATATTATAAATTAATTGATTTAAAATATGTTTTTTCTCTACACAGTTCTAACCATGTTTCAAAAATGGAAGCTAAAAGCTTCTGAATTTAATTTTGTAATTAAATTAAAGACATTAGTTCCATTTCATCCTCAAGCGAATTTTGGAGTAACTTATTTTTAAAATTACTGGGTTTTAAAGGCACTGCAAAAATTCATAATTCACGTTTCCAAGGATACAGAGAAATCCATTCATCTAGACAAGGGGTGTTTGCTGTATTTTGTCGTATCAGTTATTAGTTACGTTTTGGTAGGGGTAGGGATGTATTTTTCAATGAATTCTAAAATCCGTTAAATTCATGTCGTCTGGATTTTTTTAAAATTATTTTATATATTTATATTTATTATATATATATTTATTATATATATTTATTTATACATATTTCTTAAAGCAGCACTGCTTGGATTAAAGAATCGGAGAGCCGAGTTCGAATTCCAGTCGAATCCATTACATTCACTTACATGCTAATACCCTTGGGAAAGGTATGAATCTTCTTCTTCTCCCTCCAGCTATGGGTAAATAGCAGGACAGACCGGGTTCTATAGCCTTGGATGGCAACTGGTCTAGGAGAAGGACAACTCTGAATTCAAAAGGACGGTGGTTTGGGGACCTTGTCTCTGTGCACCAGGTCTCTGTATTCGGGCCTTCAAAAAGTGTGGATATATCAACCATTTGTATGTTACTTAAAGCTAGAAAATATTTTTAGATTATAAGAATTTTTTTTAGATACTAATGATTTAGTGCCATAATTCTTTTCTAGTTAACCCCATAACTGGCGTCAGAAGAGGTGGATTCATGCCTTTCCAACGGATATTTGCGCGTTAGTGAATATAAAACGAACCAGGTTGGAAATGGCATCTTGCCTCTCCGATTTTCAATTCCGGAACGTAATCCATTACGTTACTTGCATATCCAAGATGGCAGCATCTGGTTATTCCCGAAGCTGTTACCCATTGAGGTATTGACCAGGCTCGACATTGCTTAACTTCAGTGATTGTAAGGGAACCGTTGTTTCAATGAGATGATGTGGCCTTAAGAAAGAAAGAAAGAAAGAAAGAAAGAAGAAAGAAAGAAAGAAAAGATAGATAGATAGATAGATAGATAGATAGATAGATAGATAAAAATTGAGATAGAAAGAAATAGAATTAGATAGATAGAAAAGAAAGAAAGAAATAGAATAGATAGAATTAGATAGATAGATAGATAGATAGATAGATATAAACAGAATTAGAAAGAAAGGAAGAAATAGAATGAGATAGAATTATATAGATAGATAGATAGATAGATAGATAGATAGATAGATAGATAGATAGAATTAGAAAGAAAGAAAGAAAATGAGATAGATAGATAATAGAAAGAAATAGAATTAGAGAGAAAGAAAGAAATACAATGAGACAAATAGAAATAGAATCAGATAGAGAAAAAGAAAGAAAGAAAGAAAGAAAGAAAGAAAGAAATAGATAGATAGATAGATAGATAGATAGATAGATAGATAGATAGATAGAATTAGAATTAGAGAGAAAGACAGAAAGAGATAAAGGAAGGAAGAAATAGAATGAGATAAATAGAAATAGAATTAGAGAAAGAAAGAAAGAAAGAACGAAAGAAAGAAAGAAAGAGATAAAGAAAGAAATAGAATGCGATAGATAGATAGATAGATAGATAGATAGATAGAAATAGAATTAGAGAGAAAGAAAGATAGATAGATAGATAGATAGATAGATAGATAGATAGATAGATAGATGCTAATACCCAAAACAAAGCTAATATAATGAACCTTGACTTCACTTTGATATTATTGCATTTAAGATGCCGCCTGTTTCTCTATCTTCTTGTAAACATCCTACACAAGAATCAATAGCCAACTCTTAAGAGCTTCTTCTTGCTAGCCTCCATCTATTTAAGCACTGCTATTAAATATATGATAAGCTAACTTATGGCTGTCAGTCGCCATAAATGATACATCTGAGCAGAGTGACCAAATATCGTTCCCTATACATTCTAATTGTTCATCTTTTTTGCCAAATAAGGAATGTTAAATAATGTAAAAAATACTCCTGTCTATCACGCACACACAGACGCGCGATATATATATATATATATATATATATATATATATATATATATATATATATATATATATATATATATATATATATATATATATATGAAATAAGTGCCGAAATTAAACAAAAACAGTGACGTAAATATACGCATCATTGTAAACGTGTTTGGCAACATTCGAAAGTACTCGGAAAGGATATATAATATGAAATAAAAATAAATATTAATTTTGGCAAATTTTACCGAGAAAATGAAACAACTAATTTTGAAATTTCAAAAATTTAGTTAAAACGTCGATAGACTGACATTTTCTATGTGGCTGAAAGGTCATAGCACACCAAACACAATGGTGAGTTCCGTCTAGGGTACAGTTTCGATTCCTGTCGTTGAAAGGCATTTTTTCTACGAAATTTCTCGAACATTCAGGCCGGTAAATGTCATTAATACTGTTTGATTAACAAAAGCAGAACATTTGCTCAAAGAAATATATCCCTAAAACTAATGTATAAACAGAAAATAAATTTTATTTTTGTGCATATATATATATATATATATATATATATATATATATAGTTTATACATAAGGATCGCATCATTCAGTGGATTGTTAGTAGATTAATGCTTATATTAAGCCTGTTAGCGAAGAGAATTCACCATTAATTGCATTAATATTGCGAATTGATTCGATGTATGAATATCTCTTTATAATATAAAATATATGAAAACAACTGATCCGCAGTACGAAATTCCGGAGAAAAAAAAACTACTAAGAAATATCACTCTATTAATTGAACTATGTACCTAGTTCATGTCACTTTAACTGGAAAACACTTACAACAAAAGAATTCGTGGATTTACCAAATTACAAAATTCATATAAAAAATTCTCACTTGAAATCTTTGAACTTTGGCGTTGCGACTTGCCCGTTCCAATATTATATAACCGTTAATAAATAACACATTCTTAAAAAAAACGTCTTTCGGTCTACAAAACATTTATTTCGTCTTCGAGTTTTAATTTTAAAGGAAAAAATTACAGCCTGATGATGAGGACATGAAGTTCTTGAAAGTACTTGCTGCTCTAAAAAAAAAATATACCAGATCCATCTGACAACAATTTTATGCATAAGGATCGCATCATTCAGTGGATTGTTAGTAGGTTAATGCTTATATTAAGTCTGTTAGCGATATTAATTGCATTAATATTGCTAATTGATTCGATGTATAATTATCTCTTTATAATATATATATATATATATATATAGTGTCATCAACAGACAGACTGTTACACAGATGTTCAGTCCGACTAGATGTCGGATTGCTTCAAGCCGGGATCGAAACCTGACCGATTTGACATTAGCCAGATATCCTACCCCTAGGACATAGTCGCATGGCGGAGAAGAGGCAAATTTTAATGCTTTTTCTATACGAAATACGACAGCGGCCTGGAGAACTCAGTTCGTACTTGAAGAGCAATGCATATATATATATATATATATATATATATATATATATATATATATATATATATATATATATATATATATATATATAAATATATACCAAGGAAGACTTTTTCTTTTACCAACGCGTTTCGTTCTCAAATAGACTTTATCATGGTAAATAAAGAATTTTATTTTGAAACCTGTATTTATAATAAAAAAATTAAAAAAAAATAAAAAAAAAAACATATTGTTAGAGTTTAAAAGATTTTAAATTTAAGAACCCTCAAAAATATTCTTACGCCTGTGAAAGTCATGGTAAAATATGACGCATGTTAAGTGATGTAATTTAATGACTATAGTGGACCACATGGAGGGAGTGCTATATAATATGGCCTGTGCGACCAAATAAGTATGCGTCACAAAAGGTTAACTAATATTTTTAAAAATAAAACAATGTGAACATTATTTACATTATCCGGACTATTGTCCTCATCTTTGTCGCCATATCTATCGCAACGTTTCGGCCGTTGTACGCTCCGGCCTTCTTCAGGTGGTTGGAATGTCGAACCGGACCCTTTATTTTGCTCACTGGGGTAGACTGTTCTAGTTCCACTGTGCCATGTTTAATGGATGTCAGTTATCAGTTATCTCCTGTTAATTTCCCTCTGAAAGTTCTCCACTGCCTTAACCGGGTATTGAACTCACACTCTTTGGCTGCCAGAGAAAAGCAATGATAACAACAAAGTTGCAATATGAGCTCTGGTAAAAATGCAATGATAACATCAAAATTGCAATATAAACACTGGTAAAAATGGTTGCTGAAGACATTAGGTTTATAATACCCAGTAATTCATACCTAGATGTTCTCAAGAACACATGGAAAAAGTGGGTAAAGGCGTTGGTTAGATCCAGTGACAGGACCCATAAATATGATAAATATGGCGACAAAAATGAGGACAATAGTCCGAATAATGTAAATAATGTACATAATACCTCATCTCAGAAACATAGACAGATACTGAAGGACCGAAACGTTGTAATAAATATGGCGACAAAGATTAGGACAATAGTCCGAATAATGTAAATAATGTTCACATGTTTTATTTTTAACATCTCAGAAATATTGACAGATACTGTAGGGCCGAAACGTTGTAATAAATATGGCGACAAAGATGAGGACAATAGTCCGAATTATGTAAATAGTGTACATAATACTTCATCTCAGAAATATTGACAGATACAGAAGGGCCGAAACGTTGTAATAAATATGGCGACAAAGATGAGGACAATAGTCCGAATAATGTAAATAATGTACATAATAACTCATCTCAGAAATATAGACAGATACTGAAGGGACGAAACGTTGTAATAAATATGGCGACAAAGATGAGGACAATAGTCCGAATAATGTAAATAGTGTACATAATACGTCATCTCAGAAATATAGACAGATACTGAAGGGCCGAAACGTTGTAATAAATATGGCGACAAAGATGAGGAAAATAGTCCGAATAATGTAAATAATGTACATAATACTTCATCTCAGAAATATTGACAGAAGGGCCGAAACGTTGTAATAAATATGGCGACAAAGATGAGGTCAATAGTCCGAATAATGTTAATAATCACCTCATCAGAAATATAGACACATACTGAAGGGCCGAAACGTTGTAATAAATATGGCGACAAAGATGAAGACAATAGTTCGAATAATGTAAATAGTGTACATAATACCTCATCTCAGAAATATAGAAAGATACTGAAGGGCCGAAACGTTGTAATAAATATGGTGACAAAGATGAGGACAATAGTCCGAATAATGTAAATAGTGTACATAATACCTCATCTCAGAAATATAGACAGATACTGAAGGGCCGAAACGTTGTAATAAATATGACGACAAAGATGAGGTCAATAGTCCGAATAATGTTAATAATGTACATAATACCTCATCTCAGAAATATAGACAGATACTGAAGGGCCGAAACGTTGTAATAAATATGGCGACAAAGATGAGGACAATAGTCCGAATAATGTTAACAATATTATTCATATACCAAAGTATGTGTTAGAAGATCGAGATATGACTAAATCTTAACCGTAGAGTCAATGTAAGTTAAGTTAGCATGTAAGTCAATAGTTCGAAAGATCAGTTCACGTGCCCAGCGAAAGTGTTGAAACGATGCTGGCTAAGTCCAATGATGAACCTTCCGTAGTATTTTAACGGAAGTGTATCGGTGTAGTTTGTTTGAGTTCGAATAATATGCATGCAGCAATTTCCTAAACTATATGAGTTAGTTTGAGATGACGGAAATATGGACCATGGTGTAGAGGGAATTTCATGGCTGTTGCAAGGTCAACCGGATGAGTAGGATTGAAGTAAGGACCGGAAGTAACGAATGCCAAGTATACCGGAAGCCAGAAGTAATAAATGCCAGGAATGTCGGAAGTAATAACGGCTATGAATGTCAGAAGTAAAAATGGATAGGAAAGCCCAACTAGCGTCCAGTTGGCAGAGCAAAAATAAACGGGCATGTAACTCAATACATAACCTGTCCAGCCCCCTGGTTACAAAGACCAGGATGGCTGCCTTTAGCCTCTTACTCGTCCTCCTACCTTCGGCTAGAAGTCGCTGGATTACATGATAAGGGAGGGTGATAACACTAACTGGGCCTGCCATTGCACTCAAAATCCAAAAGGAAATAAATATAAGTTGACGTGAAGTACAAAATGTATCAAAATGTTCCTGAAAAGTATTCAGACTAAGTTCGTAATACTGAAAATACTAAAAAGACATTAGGTTTATTATGAATCTAAATGAACTTTTGATATTAAATCTTGATCACGTGAACGGATTAGCGAAAGGGCTACGATATGGCTAATAAAGGAAAGTGATTATGTGTTATTATTGTCGTTGTTGTCTTTTTTTATTTGTTTATATGTATTTATTTACGTTTTTATATGAATGTAATTATTATTTATTTATTTTTAGTTTAATTTGATAAATAATTTGTTCATTTTAAATAATAGAAGGTTTTGATTGAACCGATGTGTTGTTTTGGGAAAGGAGTATTTCTTTTAGGAAAGGAGATATTTGAAAAACAAAAAAGTCCGAAGCGCAGGTTAACATTTTGACAAAACTCAACGGTAGAACTCTCCAGAACTTTCCGTCTAAGAAAGTTACTTTCTCTTCTAACAAATGCGGCATTCTTTTAGAACGGCGTTGTTCTCGGTATACAGTCGCCAAAATCTCATTTCTCTCTAATGTCTTTGGAATCGGTACAAAACTGCTGCTTCCCGCGTCCATTTTCACTGCCAGTTTCCGTGAGAAGATGATCACTGATTGGTCAAATGAGCTGATGAAGAAAGTATCCAAGTGTTAGCTGTCAAGAAAAACCTTACTGCCATAATTAACTTGGCTGTCCAAACAGTAGTAATCAAAGCTTTTACTTCCACAACACACACACACACACACACACACACATACATATATATATATATATACAGTGTAATCCGGATATAAGAGAGTTGTCGGGACCAGAGAAGTCTCTTCATCCGGGTTTCTTATATCCGGGTTTGGTCTATTTTATATACATTAACACAGGCTCTAATTGGGGACCAGAGAAAATCTCTCTTATATCCTGGTTTCTCTTATATCCGGGTTACACTGTATATATATAATCGACTCTCACGTCGAATTCGACGTATGAGTGTCAGGCAGATAAGTTTCCAGGAAACCGACAGCCCGACACAGAGATTTGATTATAGTGGTGAAGGCCTCGTGCAGGACCAGCCACACTTTTTGGAGGGACGAATTCAGAAACCTGGGGCACCGAATGCCACAAGGTTCCCAAAACGACCCTCCGCAGGTTTTGAATTCAGAGTTGTCCTTCTCTAGACCAGTTGCCATCCAAGGCTATAGAACCCAGTCTGTCCTGCTATTTTACCCATAGCTGGAGGAGATGAAGAGGATTCATACCTTTCCCAAGGGTATTAGCACGTAAGGAATGTAATGGATTCGACTGAATTGAACTCGGCTCTGCGATTCCTCAATATATATATATATATATATATATATATATATATATATATATATATATATATATATACCGCGTGTAAACCGCAGAATTGTCCAAATTTGTAACAACAAAATTATCCAATTGTTGGAGTAAACTTTTTTACCGTTGTATCTTAGAAATGATTAAATATATCTTACTGGAATTCTTTGAGGTTTTTCTAATACTATTGGACTCTACTTTGAACAATGAGAATGTATTTAGCTCTGCTGAAATGATGATCACTCTTGAACCTACTGATCCTGTTTTGCTTACGACAGATCCTTCTTTAAAACTTATTCACCGTTCTCTTGATGGTCCTTGAATGGACATTGAAGATGAAAGCCAGAGTATGAATGTTTGTACCACTTCTGAGGGCCTGAATGACCTTTTTTCCTCTCACCATTGCTCAGTTGGGAAGACATTATGAGGCTAAGACAAAAAGACTTTAACCTGTACTTTTTCTAGCTGAATAGATCAAATTAATGCCAACATAGCTAAACGTCTTCTCTGAAAACCTGGAATTGAATTAGTTTAATGTTGTTTTTTTTTTTTTTAGATACTAAACATTTTGTGGGATGGACAATTATTCCATGATTTTAAACGATCTGTACAAAATTTACGGTAACATTATATATATATATATATATATATATATATATATATATATATATATATATATATATAAAATATAGTTTTGTGATAACCTATATTTATGCATTAAAAGTGCTCAATGTCAGAGATAGAGCGTATATAAATATAAAATGGCAATTGAAGTCAACAGAGACGACAATTAGTATGAAATAGACTATCGCCCCTGAGAGTTGAATTATATATATATATATATATATATATATATATATATATATATATATATATATATATATATATTTGGTATATACGGAATGAATTTAACAACCAACAATTACTATTCTTAAAAGAGTGCTCAATACAAAGTAGAGCAGATATAATTATTATTTATAAAACATCAGTATTCTATAAAATCTTTAAAATCTACAATATATCCGGTCATTTGACAATACATGTATATATATACATGCATTGTCAAATGACCGGATATATTGTAGCGTCTTGTCGAACGTAATTTCAATGAAGAAATAAATTGAATAACATATGTATTTTTTCCTTTCTCAATAATTTTGTAGTTTTTAAACATAATAGTGGTTAAATTTGGATTTTAAAATTGCCAGTTTTTAATTTTAATATTAAATTTTATCATATAATTTTATAATTATTGGTTAGTATAAAATATTTTTAATATTACACGTATTTTAAAGATCTGAATAGCTATTATAACATGATTTCGTTGTCAAGCTTTTGAATCTTTCTCTACTTGGTTTTTGATTGGTTATTCTAGCTTTTGTAACAATGTTTCCCCCTAGTGTAGGATCGTTAATTAATCTGAAACTTTTAAAACCATATATTTTATCAACATCATCACTTGATAAGACACAGAGTGTGTTGAAACAAAATGGCTATTTTTGTAGTGATTTTATAACATACTTATGTTATAATTTTTTTATAAATAATAATATATATATATATATATATATATATATATAGAGAGAGAGAGAGAGAGAGAGAGAGAGAGAGAAAACGTCCCCCTCCAAAAGTATTGGAACAGCTATTTTTTGTTTTTGCTTTTGACTAAAGACAGTTGGTTTTAAGATCGAAGACAAGAGTTTAAAATTTGCAACAGTGAACAACAAAGGCAAAACAACTAGCCTTGCCGTTTCAAAACTTTAGGTTGGGAGTGTATATGTGTGTGTTCATGTATATATATATATATTTACACTATTTACAATCGGGTTTACGTTCGGATTGTTGTCCTCATCTTCGTTGTCATATTCACGACGTTGCGTCCTTTCTATTTGTCAGGTGATTGGAATTCTTCTTCAGGTGACTGGAATTTCGAATCGAACCCTTTATTTCGTCCACCTTGCTTTGCCTCTTCCGGATGGCTCAGTATCAGGTTATCTCCCTTTAACTTAAACCTCCAAGTCTTTGTTCACCTCTGCTATCGCCAGATATTGAGCTCACAACACTTTGAGTGTAGTCGCTTGATTCAACCAACGCTTTTTATCCACTTCTAGCTTTGTGTTCTTGAGGACATCAGTGGTTGATTTTTTAGGACTCATAAGCCTAATGTCTCTTTTTTTAACTGAGCTCACATTATATTTTGTTATTATTATTGTGTTTCTCGAGCACATCGTCTTATTGGTTCCCATATTGCATTCGGCTTAGAAGATTTTTGTAGCCTAGCATTCCTGCAGGCTTATTCTAAGGCGGTGGCCTGTCTTTTATATTATGGGATGTCCTTAATTATGTTCTCCTTTAGGGGGAGGTCTTAATCGGAAGAGGCGTCTGCGAAGTGTTGCACCAATTTTGAAGGTTGTCCTGATGTTATATAGACCACAGATCTTTTTTTCCAATAAACCCTTCACATAGGGTAGGCAGACCGAGACTGTTTTAGTGTTGTTATACTCTTGAACCCTTCTTTCCAACTTTATCAGAGCTGCTGTCATTTACCTAGGGTACTGCTTATACTGACCATTTCTTCTTCATATGTCTCTGGGTGGACACATGGCTATTGTTTGATGTTTTAAGCATCAGATTTTTTTACACTGTATGGGTTGTGGGAGTCGAGGTTGGGATATTGTCCGGTGAATGTTGACTTTAGGTGTACGGATGCCTTGAACTCGTGCTCTGTTCGAGATTTTAGTACATCCAGGAACTGTATCAATGATCTTGTTGAGTTCACATAGTTCAGCTACTACGGGGCCTCTTTCTGGTGTGGCCATAGTGTGAAGTTGTCATCTACGTATCTCAACCATAGGGTTTGCTTTAGTAACGTTTCAACACTTTTGGAGGGGATTGTATATGTGTGTCTTCCTCGAATTATTTCGTGTATATGTTAACCATTGCTGGTGATAATGGTGAGCCCATTGCTAAGCCTTGAACCTACCGATATATGTCTGATCCCATTTCGAAGTGTGTGTACAGGCCAGTCTGTTTCTAACTTACTGATAGTGCCTCCTCCGTGGGTATCCTGTCCCAAATAGTTGGGAGTTCAATACCTGTGTACAGCAGAGGCGAACAAAAACTTGCAAAGTTGAGTTAAAGGGAGATAACTGATACATCGGCAAGAGACATGGCACGTGGAGCTAGAACAAACTACCTCGGTGGACAAAATAAATAGTTCAGTTCGAAATTCCAATCACCTGAAATATTGTTTAAAATGTTGCGTTTAAGCATGAAACAGACTGTCGCCGCAGGGTTTTGACTTCAGTGTCCACTTTTATATTTACATAAACTCTGTCTCTGATATTCAACACTTCAACCAATAAATATAGCATACCTTTTAAACTGTATTTTATCATCTATATATATATATATATATATATATATATATATATATAGAGAGAGAGAGAGAGAGAGAGAGATAATAGTAGTGGTAAATATACATATACATATGCAATCATATATCTAAAATATATAAATATATAAATAAATAAATATATATACATACATAAATACATACACATACATATATATTTTGTATAAAAAATAAATCCAAGAGGATAGAATCCAGGTAGAACTCAATGTCCTGGACAGAGTAAGGATATAATAAAAAGGCTTAAACACTAATATTCCAGAAATAATAGAAAAAAAAGAACAAAAAAAGAAAAAGAGAAAAAAAACAACTCCGGAATTGATTTTTCTGTTTTCTTTTTTAATTTGTAGGTCTGATGAATTGGATCGTATTTACGATTCCAGTGGAATAAATTATGACCATGGAATATTAGTGTTTGCTTTTTTTTATTATATATATATATATATATATATATATATATATATATATATATATATATACTAGTAATAATCTTATAAGTATAAGAAATTATACTCGTTCAGAAAACCTTCAGTGTTTTGATTTGCAAATAATCAAACTGCCACCAAAGGGAAAAAAAAGGTATAAAAAAAAGAAAGAACCAAGAACATGTACGTTAGCCAAAAATAATCGTCAAGCATCCAAGTCCTAAGCCCAAAGAAAAAAAAACCCGATATGAGTAGGAAAAATAACTAAATAAAGTGCTCAATACAATGAGTAGAGCAGACCTAGTTAAACCTAGAGAGCCAGACACACCTACCAAGGTTTCACCTAAGCGTATCGTCCGGGAAGGCTGGCTAAAAAGGTCCCCCCTTTATTTTATCTTTTGTTTTGTTTTGTTGTTTTATCTCGATTTGAATAAATGGCTCACCCCAACACCCCCGTTGTCTGAATTTTCTTCCCCCCTTTTTTTTGTTGGTCACGTGGTTATGACTTTATGTTTATAGGCTATAAATATTCCGTTCTTTCGTTTCCATGACAATCCGCTTAGGTGAAACCTTGGTAGGTTTGTCTGCCTCTCTAGGTTTAACTATATAAACATTTACAAATCTACCATTGGGCCATGTATTGAATATCGTTGACATATCTAGTCTGGTGCCCCTGCTGTTCATCTTCAGGTTCTCGACTAAATCCCAAAAAAAGGCTCTGCAGTGTAATCGATCTTGATTTGACATCTCGACTTCAGTCACTCCCGCATAGATGCGGCTTCCCTCTGTCTTTTCTACAAATATTTTCATGGCAACTCTTCTGATCAGTTATGTCCCCTGATGCCGCAACTACTAGATCGTCATCCAGGATCCCACCCTTTTACTGTTGAAAATATTAAATGCAACCACTACGCCAGTATTTTCTTTTCTCGCACTTCTCAACAGAGCATCTCTCTCCTTTTTACTTGTTTCGCTGATAACTACAATCTTCAAAAATTTAAATGCAACGTCAATGGCCATCTTCTGTTGCCTTTACCCCCCGTTCTTCTTTTACCCTTTCCTCAATCCCCTCTATAAACAGCCTTTTCCCTCACATTCACTTTCTGTGACCCACTGCGAGCTGGTGACTCTCCCGTCTTGCTTGGAGTGAAATGAATATATATAGTGGGAGTGGCCATCGAAAAACGTAAAGAATATAAGATATGAAATAAAAAATGAAAATAGTAAACAAGTAAAATAAATTGACCCAAATAAATAAATAAACAAGCCACTCCTGCCGAAATAACCACCAGAATGGATTACCCACAATGCACCAATGACCTATATATACAAATAGTCGAGAAAAAATCAAATACTCACGGCCTTGACGCAGTCGACACGCAGTCTCTGACTGTGTGCGACTTCTGTCGAACTCTCTGCTTTGGCAGAGAGGAACCCGGACGAAGCTTTGCCGAAGGGCAAAGTTTCGTCCGGGGACGTAGACAGATCCCGAACCCGTTTATGCGGGTTCTAAAGGAATATTTTTTTGCCGAGCCTACGGGATCGGAGAAACCCACGTTAAACTCGGCCTTGTGCCACATACATCGTGGGGGAACTGTTAAATATCGGCCTGACGATTTCGTCTATCATGAAACAGCCAGTCACCTCTGTGAATTGACTTCAATGTTCACTTTCATATATATATATATATGTGTGTGTGTGTGTGTGTGTGTGTGTGTGTGTGTGATTGCAAAATGCTTGCTCAAAAAGAATATAAGAAGCGTCTTTATGTACATTGGTTATTTCGTCGTGAGTATGGATAGAAAATTGCAGAGAAGCGGTAAAAGCCTTGCAGAACATTTGAAGAATTTGGAAAGCCCACAATATTCCATTTTACCATTTTCAAACAGACAGTGATACATCATAGACGTCCAGTTATTATTGTGATTGATAGAGGCATCAAGAACTGTATTATTATTGACATTGTCCTACCAAATGACAAAAATATAACAAATAAAATGATTGAGAAAAAAATCCAAATTACTCCTGATTTGAAAGTTGCAATGGCAAAATTGTTTGGAATGCAGAATGGGAACGTCAACGTGATTTTGGCGCTGACTGGCGCCTTGGGATCACCCCCCTCCACTGGTGGCTTCCTTGACCAGCTGGGCATACCAAACCAACTTAGTGAAATCCAATAAATCGACTCTTTTTGGGAACTGCACCTATTTTGAGGAAAGTGTTATCTGTCTGAGGGCCTTGTTGTGAATTGACAGAAAACTTAATGTATCCAGTGTATTCAAAAAACTTATACCGTTGGACTAAACAAAATATGGCTGACTA
The DNA here is from genome assembly GCA_903632075.3 of Acanthosepion pharaonis. Taxonomy (NCBI): domain Eukaryota; kingdom Metazoa; phylum Mollusca; class Cephalopoda; order Sepiida; family Sepiidae; genus Acanthosepion; species Acanthosepion pharaonis. The sequence goes on from CAHIKZ030004539.1 coordinate 1,415,252, forward strand.
TTTCATATTTTCTTAACAGAGGCAATATTTTGTCTGTTTTCATTTTACGATAATCGTGTCTTTGTTCATTCATTTTACACTTGAAAAGTCGTTTTGCATCATTTCACCCCAAACAAGGCGATAATGCTACTAAGACGCAAGGAGTTACTAAGTATGAAAGAATAAAATAAAAATAAAAACATTATTGAGGAGAAGTAGCAATAAAAAGAGAGGAATTAAGCAAACCATATTGTATTTCATTATATATTTTATTATTTGATGTTAGACATTATTGATTGTTTGATTCCTATTTTACGGTTTATCAACCCTTTTAGGTTATTTAAAAAAAGAAAATATGTTTAGATTGTCGGATTTTATATAGAGATAATAATGGTTTAGTGATACAAGTTTTACTAATTAACCCATAGCTGGGGAGAGAAGGAGTGGATTCATATCTTTTACATTTACGCATAATTGAATATAACGACCCCAACTGGAATTGGAACTCGGCTCTCTGATTAAAAATTTCGAGCTGCTATCCATTACACCACCCGCACATCCAAGCTTACAATATCTAGTAGTCCCAAGTCGTCACCCATATAGATACTGACGTTGCTTAACTTCTGTTTCAACGTGATAGCTGGGAAGAGAAGGGGTGGATTCATATCTTTGTGTTTCAAAGTGATAGCTTGGGAGAGAAGGGGTGGATTCATATTTTTCCCAGGGGTATTTACGCGTAAGTGAATACAACGACCGCAACTGGAATTGGAACTCGGCTCTCCGATTAAAAATTCCGAGCTGCTATCCATTACACCACCCGCACATCCAAGCTTACAACATCTGGTATTCCCAAGCCGTCACCCATATGGCGATACTGACGTTGCTTAACTTCTGTTTCAACGTGATACAAACGTAAAACCGTCGGTAGACAAGATAATCGAAGAATATAAATATTATCAAAATGATACGATTATCCTTTGTGTGTTGCGTCCCTTCAGGACGTAGGTAATCATGGCTCTCCACAGCGTTCTCTCTCGTGAGGCTCTTAGTAGTTTTTCTCCCTTTGCTACCCTCTATCTCTTCACACAAGCTTTTCAGGTAAGTGGCTCGCTGCTTTCGCCGATCTCTCTTGCCCCGAACGAACCTTATTAGAAAAAAAAAAAAAAATAGAACCTCGTAACTCATGGTCGACATTCCAATACTCTAGCGGCCAACCATACTCGTTGACTGTACTAAGTAATTTACACTAATTGTGTGAGCATTTGTCCGTCCTTCAAGTCTTTCTTTCCAGATTTGTCAGTAAATTTGTTGGGTCGGAAAAGTCACCAATACCAGGCTTAATTAGAAAATTAAAAATTAAAAAATTAAACATCTGTTCAAAGAGAACATTATAATTACAATTGCTGTAATCAGGCTTAATAGTCTCATAGTTTTTTATCATATTATTTTGAGCCAAAATTTTCTATCATTAAGTTAACGAATTATTGTGTTCGTAGAATTTCTTAGCATCCTTATTCAGTCAAATTAGACTTTTTTCATTTACTTTCTATCACTTTTTGGTTTGATTAAAGTCCGTCATATTAATTGTTTTCTGCGCGATCTCTTGAGTTGTAAATAATCCCCGGATTAATTGTTTTCAGAACGATCCTTTTTTATGACTTTGAATCGTAAATGATCTCCGGATTAATTCTTTTCAGAACGATCTTTTTTTATTGTGACTTTGTATCGTAGATAATCCCTGGATTAATTCTTTTCAGAACGATCTTTTTTTATTATGATTTTGAATCGTAAATAATCCCCGGATAAATTGTTTTCAGAAAGATCTTTTTTTTATTATGACTTTGAATCGTAAATAATCTCCGGATTAATTCTTTTCAGAACGATCTTTTTTTATTGTGACTTTGTATCGTAGATAATCCCTGGATTAATTCTTTTCAGAACGATCTTTTTTTATTATGATTTTGAATCGTAAATAATCCCCGGATTAATTGTTTTCAGAAAGATCTTTTTTTATTATGACTTTGGATCGTAAATAATCTCCGGATTAATTCTTTTCAGAACGATCTTTTTTTTATTATGACTTTGAATCGTAAATAATTTCCGGATCAATTGTTTTCAGAACGATCTTTTTTTTAGTATGTCGTTGAATCGTAAATAATTTCCGGATTAATTCTTTTCAGGACGATCTTTTTTTTTTTATGACTTTTTTACTGTTTTCAAAACGATCTTTTTTATTCTTACTTTGGATCATAAAAAATCTCTGGATTAATTGTTCTAGGAACCATTCTATTATGCTTACTTTGTCATATCTAATATCCGGATTAATTGTTTTCAAAACGATTTTTTTATTATTACATTTAATCATAAATAATGTCCCTTTTATCGTTTTTATTCTACAAGAAAATACAATTACATCTTATTTATATATTCGACATTGATTTGTTGTCAATCAGCAGGCAGCTGTTTGATACTTTGCTGTAAAATTTCGCAGGCTTTACTGCGAAAAGGTTTGAGATGTTCTGTTAAATCTGGTTTTAATTCGCGAATGTTTAGCCTGCTGGACGTATAAATGTACATTCAGTGTTTCATTTCGTGTTAATGATACACCGGCGATCCCTACACGCGCATATTGTTAACCTTCTTCCGTAGGCCTCCTGGGTAAGACGATAAACTACATCCGCGTCCTGGGTAAAACGATAAACTACATCCGCGTCCCGGGTAAGACGATAAACTACATCCGCGTCCTGGGTAAGACGATAAACTACATCCGCGTCCTGGGTAAGACAATAAACTACATCCGCGTCTTAGATAGAACGATAAACTATGTCCAACAGCAAGGTGTCTGATCAGGAGGTTTTGAGGAGCGTGGAATCACTTCTTAATTGCTGGTGTTCCCAGGTCCGCCTTGACCCGGAGTGGTAGCACCTGTTAGGGTACCAGCTATGGGCAAATAGTTAACACTCAAACTTGTGTTAAAATAGGATTAAATACCAGAAATACTTTGTGATAAAGAAAATTATTACCAGCAATGGATTTTGAGGAAAAGGTTATTATCAGAAATACTTAAAAAAAAAATACCAGCAATACTATTAATCCAGTTATACCTTCTTTAAAAAAAATATGACCAGCTATAGATGTCTTCAAGGAAAAATATTCCTAGAAATAGATTTTTTAAAGAAAAACGTATTACCAGCAATAATTTTGTCGGCATTGAATAACCCATTTAAGTTGATATGCCATAAACCAAACCAAACCAAACCTTCTTCAATAGAGCACAGCATTCGGACTCGCTTGTGGAGATTGTCTTTATCAATCTACTGCCTTTTACGTTAAACATTGTCGTATGTAACATGTATCCATATAACATGTATTCATGTAACATGTATTCATGTAACATGTATTCATCCCATCTAACGGTTAGTTAAGAAGACGTATTAGTCATTGCAATAGATTTGCAAAAGCGGCAGGGCAAACTTAGACTTTAGCACCTGCAAAAACGTAGTGTTAAAAGGACTGTTTTTTCCTTCACACCGCTATTATTTTAACTACATTCACTCCTCGGCTATATTTATTTATTTTTTTTAAGAGCTGATTAGAATTGTAATAAAACCTAAATATAACATGAAAGTGAATGTATACATTTTTTTTGTTCTTGATAATTTACAGCAAAAATATTAAACACTTTTCATTAGCTGTTTATATCTCTGAGATGATTATTATTATGATTATTTCCATTATTTACATTATTCAGACTGTTATCCACGTCTTCATTGCCATAATCACAACGTTTCGACCGAACCCTTTATTTCATCGACCGAAGTAGATTGTTCTAGTTCCACATACCACGCCTCTTCGGAATATCTCAGTTATTTCCCTTTAACTCTCTGTATGAATTTTTTCGGGACTTATAAACCTAGTGTCTCCGCAACCATTTTTACCGGTGTTTATATTGCAATAATAACAGAGAAATTGCAATATGAGCACTGGTAAAAATGGTAGTCGAGATATTAGGTTTGTAAGTCGCAAAAATTCTTACACAGATGTTCTCAAGGGCACATGGCTCAGTGGATAAAGATGTTGGTTAGATCCAGTAACTAGACCCAAAGAATTGTAAGACCAGGCCACAGCCAGGGTGGGGAACCAAACTTGGAGAGTTGACTTAAAGGGAAATAACTGAGAGATCCGGACTAGGTACGGCACGTGGAACTAGAACAATCTATTCCCCGTGGACGATTTAAAGGGTTCAGTCAGAAATTCCAGTCACTTGAAGAAGGCCAGAGTGTACAACGGCCTGAAACGTTATGAAGATAACAGTCCAAAAAATGCAACTATTTTTAGATTGTTTATTTACAAGAATCATTCTATATTTCCAGCATTCTAAAAACTAATAGAATTAAATCTAATGCAACGCCATATTTACTATTGACCGATTTATGAAAATAATAGATATTAAAACAATTTTTTTTATTCATAAATTTTTAAATGTTTACTAAATTATTAAAATATGCGAAAGAACTATAAGAAAATCCTTATTATTTACCATTTTATAAAAGTTCGAATTAATTGGAAATTATCCGACATTTTGCCAACCATTCCACTAAACAATATAATAAATAAATACTGTACATAAACGATAGAATAAATAAATAAATTATTATTTGAGGAACAGACTCCCAAGAGGATACTTCCCCTATCACTGCAATCTTAACCTCTTCAAGTCTAAGATCAACAATTATCTATTCTACACATGCTTCTTTCTTTGTATGTCCTTATTGTAGTCTCGAGTAACACTCTACCTTGAGTGGCTCTTTGGGCTTTGTATTTGGTGCTAAAAGAGTTAAAAAAGGATATTTGGATTGTATAGGTTTACAGTAGTATAATTCAATTATCAAAGTATTTTTCTTGGATTTTTATCATTTAATGTCAGATTATGTATTCCATCAGAAGGCGTAGAAGATTTCGGCCTGTTCATATGTATCTATTTCACTCCGTTTGGTAACAGCCTGAGGGTGAAAATATCACATTAGAAGGGAACAAGCTGAAGCGAGTAAATGACTTCAAGTATCTTGGTGCTCGGATTCAGTCAAGCGAAAAATAGATGGAGATCAGATTTGGGCAAGTTTTGGAGGCGCGCAAAACAAATATGTATATAAATTGAATTTCCCAAACCAACTGAAAGTAAGTTTTTTTTTTTTTTTTTTTTTTGGGGGGGGTGAAGCAACCGTGGAGAGCGTGCTGCTCTACGATGCTGAAAGACTAACTTTGACAAAAGGAGGATAGACACAACAGTTCGGGGTTGCGTATTGGCTGTACTTGGCGTATTGTCGAAAAAGAACGCAAAAAGAAAGAAATACAAAGGAACTGTACCGAAAACTGCAATATGTGACGTAAACAGTTCGGATTCTTTGGGCATATTTGGAGGAAGATAGATAGATAGATAGATAGATAGATAGATAGATAGATAGATAGATAGATAGATTGAGATTGATAAAGGAATGAGATAGATAGATAGATAGATAGATAGATAGATAGATAGATAGATAGAAGCAGAATGAGATAGATAGATGCAAAATGAGATAGATAGATAGATAGATAGATAGATAGATAGATAGATAGATAGATAGATAGATTACGGAATGTGACTGATACTGAACAGATAGATAGATAGATAGATAGATAGATAGATAGATAGATAGATAGATAGATAGAATGAAATAGATGCAAAATGAGATAGATAGATAGATAGATAGATAGATAGATAGATAGATTACGGAATGTGACTGATACTGAATAGATAGATAGATAGATAGATAGATAGATAGATAGATAGATAGATAGATAGATAGATAGATAGAATGAAATAGATGCAAAATGAGATAGATAGATAGATAGATAGATAGATAGATAGATAGATAGATAGATTACAGAATGTGATTGATACCGAACAGAATGACATAGATAGATAGATAGATAGATAGATAGATAGATAGATAGATAGATAGATAGATAGATTACGGAATGGGACTGATACTGAATAGATAGATAGATAGATAGATAGATAGATAGATAGATAGATAGATTACAGAATGTGATAGATAACGAACAGAATGAGATAGATAGATAGATAGATAGATAGATAGATAGATAGATAGATAGATAGATAGATATAAAAAAAAAACATACGTATACGCACTTAACTGGCCAATTTGACTCTGACGATATGTAGGTAGGTTTACCTGCCTCTTTAGGTTTATATTAGGTTTGCTCTACTTAGTGTATTGAGCACTTTACGTTGTTACTTTTACTCATTTTGGAGGGTTTTTTTTCTTTGGACTCTGAGCTTGTTTTCCCTTAATTTCATGTTCTTAGTTCTTTCTTTTTTTATCCATCATTTTTCCTTGGGTATTGGTTTGTTCCATTACAAGCCCAAATACCTAAGATTTTTGCAAATGATTACCACTATTTATATAATAGATAGATAGATAGATAGATAGATAGATAGATATTGTGTATTTAGACGGGATATCATATTTAAGGCAAATATTTTTTTTAAAAAAAGTTTTGTGTCGATTAATTTTACTGATGTACTTTTAGAAATTACGAATAAGCCTTCTCAGACAAAGAGAAAATTACGTCAGAAATTATCCGAAATTTATTTCGGATGAAATATTACAAGAAATATGGTCCAAGGTTTCGACTCATCATCAGGATAGGTAGAGACAATGGTGAGCTTTGTAGAATTAGTGAGTGTTGTGATGTAGGCAAAGAATGTGATAACGTAAGCAAAGTGTGACGTGATTTGGGATTTTTTCTATATACATTTGAGGATGCGGGTTCTTAAATTATAATTGTTTTTATTTATTGATGGCTGTTTTTATTGTATGAATATTGCTTCATGGTTCATAAGCCTGGTTGTACTATTTGATTTTTATAGTCTTTTGGCATTCTTTGTAAGTACCTACCTAATATAAATGCAGGGCGACTCATCACCGCCGACTCAACGTCGCCGACTCAACGTCGCCGACTCATTTTCCTGATAGCTCAACTTTAGGACAACTCACCACCAGCCTACTCAGCACGAGGACAAATCAACATGTAAACTATGAACTTTTTTGTCGATTTTTTACGAACGAATAAAATTTAATAGGGATCATATCCAATACATTACTTTATTTTTAATTTTTAAAAAATTATTGAAGGAGACCGAAAAAAAATCTGATGTGGATCAGCTAAGAAATTATACTCATTTTGGCAGTCAAAAACTCTTGAAGGTCGGTGGGGGGGGGGAGAAAAATGGAAGAAACCAATCAAGGATGTCCAAATTCGCACTAAATAGAAGCATTTGAAGGAGATGCTAAATATCAGATCATCCCATAAGTTCTGTCCGAATTTTGAATAAAGAAAACAAGCGTCCAAATGTTACATTGTATGAAATTCCCCTCAAATATTCAGCTGTTCAGCTTTGTGAAATATATAACAATATAAGGATCTACCTCTTCTCCCCCACATATGGGTTAATTAGTAAGACAGTATCCCTAAATCATTAATGACTCCCCACCGCCAAAAAAGATTTCTTACAGAGTAAAAAATTATTTTCTGGCTTTAAATAACCTGCAAAGGATTGATAAGCCGTTGAATCGAATCAATCAATCAAGGCCAGGGGATTAACTCTCTTCTAGAGACTGTAACTAAGGTCTGCTTAGAATAGGTGAAGTATATAACCGGGAGGTGGGCTCTGTATCCTGCGTAGGCGTCTGTAACAGAGGTTTGGTTAACTGACCTAGAAGACGGTTGCGCTCGGAAAACGAGTAACCGGCCATCGCAGCTGCTGCTGGTATTATTATTATTATTATTATTTGCGTATGTTATGTTTCCTATTTTGTATCCTGTAGAGCTGGGTCCCAACTATGGTCCTTAGGCCCTACAGGAGAACTGTTATTTGATAGTACTTTTCTTAGTATAAGGGATGTTCATACTACGGCGATCTTCTGGGTAACTTCTGCGGCAACTTTTGGGACTTTTCTTTCTTTTTTATATGTGTCATGTCCGTTCAGGATGTAGGTGATCATGGCTCTTCACCTCCCCCTATCCCTTGCAGCTCTCAACAACTTCCTTACCTCTGCTTTTTCCTCAAGACTACGTTCTGCCATCCACTTGCTTAAGCCCTCTAGGTATGTCATGAGTTGTTTTCTCTTGTCTCTCTTTCCTCTCTATTCGACCTGTGAGTATCAAATTCTCCAGGTTGTCCTTCCTCATTATGTGTCTCAGAAACTTCAGCTGCCTCTTCTTGATGTTAAGTATAAGCCTCCTCCTTGTTTGCAACCTCCTTAAGATCTCATATACTTCTTCTTATTTGCATCTTCTCCAAGACCTCATCGTTGCTCATATTCTCGGTCCATGACATCCTTAGCATCCTTCTGTAGAACCACATCTAATATATTAATAAAGATAATACAAAAATCTCCGACCAAACCTCAAGTCCTTTCTTTCTATATAACGTGTCCTTTTAGAACTTAGGCGATCATGGCTCTCCACCTCTTCCTATTCCCTGCAACTCTCAACAAATTCTTTCCCTCTTCTTTAGCACGTTCTGTCATCCACTTGCTTAAGCTCGTCAAGGATGTCATGCGTTGTTTTCCCTTGTCTCTTTTTGTCTCTATTCGACATGTGAGTATCTGACTCTTCAGGCCGTCCTTCCTCATCACGTGTCCCAGAAACTTCAGCTGCCTCGTTCTGGTGTTAAGTATTAGCCTCCTCCTTGTTTGCAACCTCTCTAAGATCTCATATACTTCTTCATTTTAGCGGAAGGGGGGATGACCTTCAATTAATTGCTCGGAAAATGCATCTTGGTTTCTTTATTGCAGCCCCGTAATGCATCGTGGGGTGCTCCATCCCCATTTCTGTTTGAAGCTTCAGCATGGTTATTTGTCTGATTTTGAAAATTAAACACCAGTCAGCCCAATAGGCTGCTGTAACTAATAAATCACGAAGACACACACCCGGTGTTGAGTCGACAGTGTTACATCAGCGGGTGATCAAATGTCCCATCCCCCTTACTATGTTTTTTTTTATGCTTTTATATGTAAGGAATGTGGGGTTCGATCCATTGAAATTGGAAAGTAAAGATGAAGGAGACCCAAAAAAAAATCTGATGTGGATCAGCTAAGAAATTATACTCATTTTGGCAGTGAAAAACTCTTGAAGGTCGGTGGGGGGGGGGAGAAAAATGGAAGAAACCAAACAGCGATGTCTAAATTCGCGCTAAATAGAAGCATTTGAAGGAGATGCTAAATATCAGATCATCCCATAAGTTCTGTCCGAATTTTGAATAAAGAAAACAAGTGACCAAATGTTAGATTTAATTACAGATTCAATCAACAATGTATTTTCCATGATTATCTATGACTTCCTTCCATCTATTAACAAGCTTACTAATTCCATTACTGTAAAATTCTTTGGGCTTTGATTCGAAGAACTCACAAATGTCATCCCATAAGGTCTGTCCGAATTTTGAATAAAGAAAACAAGTGACCAATTGTTACATTTAATTACAGATTCAATCAACAATGTATTTTCCCTGATTATCTATGACTTCCTTCCATCTATTAACAAGCTTACTAATTCCATTACCGTAAAATTCTTTTGGCTTTGATTCGAAGAACTCACAAATGTCAGTTTTAACCTCTTCCTGTCTTACAAAAGTTGTTTCTTCCAAATGATTCTGTAAGCTACGAAACAAATGGTAGTCTGAAGGAGCAAGATCGGGAGAATAAGGTGGATGAGGAATTTTCTCCCAACCAAGTTATTCGATCTTTTGTGACGCGATTCTTGCTGTGTGGGGTCGCGCATTGTCCTGATGAAACATCACCCCTTTTCGATTAACTAGAGCAGGTCTTTTTTTTCCTCAAAGCTTGGTTCAAACGCTCTAATTGCTGACAGTATATTTGAGCATTAATTGTTGCATTAGGTGGTAAGAATTCAAAGTGGATTATTCCTTGGCGATCCCACCAGATTGAAAGAAGAACCTTTTGCCCATGAAGTTCCCTTCTCGGCTGTGGCTGGGGTCCTTCCTTTTACCAAGCCACTGTCTACGACGCTTAACATTTCGATAAAAGATCCATTTTTCGTCGCCAGTCACAAGTCTATCCAAAAAGGTGAAACAAGTTGGCGAGAATGGAAAGAAGAGCAGATGTCAACTCAGGATTTGAGGTTGTTTTCAGACAATTCATGAGGCACCCATTTTCCAAGTTTAGGAACTTTTCCAAGTTGTTGAAGATGGCGATAAACAGTTGTATGGTTTGAACTGAGAACCACTGCCAATTCCTCAACTGATAAAGCAGGATTTTCTTCAAGGGCTGCTTCAAGAAGCTTTTCATCAAACTCAACTGGACGTCCGGTTCGATCTTCATCTTCAAAGGGTGAAATCTCCACCTCTGAATTTTGCAAACCATCTTCTGCAAGTTCTTTCATTCACACATTCCTCTCCATAAACTGAGTGAATGTTTCTAGCCACTTTGGCTGCTGAGTTTCCTTTCTTGAACTCATAAAGCATTATGTGCCTCAAATGATTCTTGGGTACTTCCATGTTAGCAGGGTTTTAATCAAACAAAATTTAATTTTATTGTTCTCTGAAATAAAATTTGATCAGTTTAAATGCATCTAAACATAAAAAATAATGTTCAGCTCCATTAGACATTATAAGATACTCTTTAAATTTCGTTCATTTTAACAAGAAGTTAAAATTCGGACAGAACTTTATGGGATGACCTGATAGAATGAAAAAGATTAAACGATTCCACTTGTTGGGAAAAATTGAAATCTACTTATTTCCTGACAACTCGACTCAATCTATAGACATAAAAGACTTGTTTAGCATTTCACGCCCCATGACGCCAGAATAGACTCTGTACTCAGTGTCCATCAAAGAAGTCAGGTGCATCCGCGCGTTGACCAGAGAGACAATCTCCTATCCACCAGTCACCGAATCGCGCCATCAGTAGATGCCAGAGTAACTGCTGAAATGTAAATAAGTGGTCGCCAAAGCTGTGACTAGAATGTGAATAGAATTCTTCATAATGTGACTTAGAAATTTAAATTTTCTCTTCCAGATGCCACGTATGTTTCCTCTTTTGTATCCAGTAGAGTTGGGTCCCAACTATGGTCCTTAGGCCCTACAGAAAAATTTCTTAGTATAAGGGATGTTCTTCTTTATGTAATAATAATAATAATAATAATAGCAGCAGCAGCAGCAGCAGCAGCAGCGATAGCCGGTTACTCGTTTTTCGAGCGCATCTGTTTCTAGGTCAGTTTGCCAAACCTCTGTTACAGACGCCTACGCAGGATACAGAGCCCACTTTCCGGTTATATACTTCACCTATTCTAAGCAGACCTTAGTTACAGTATCTAGAAGAGAGTTAATCCCCTGGCCTTGATTGATTGATTCGTTTTCAACTTCTTTTTATTTTTTTTTATTTTTTTTTTTTTATTAATCAATTCACCCCAAGCAAGTTGATAATGCCAATAAGATGCGAAGTGTTACTGGGGGTGAAAGAGAATGAGAAGACTTTATTTGGGAAAAAAGGACAATAAAAGTTCAAGACTCAAGAAGACAGGAGATGGCGTCTGGCGTTGCATTCAAATGTTTTAAAATTGTAGTTAGCGGGGAAGCAAGAAATCTGAAAGGAGATCCACAGGCGAGAAGGTAAACTATTAGAATAAGAACATGCGATTACAGTGTTTTTTTCTTTTGTTACCATTTCCTATAAAACTTCGTCGTTGCTCACTTGTTATTCTCAGCATCCTTCTGTAGAACCACATTTCGAGTTTTTTTCTCCATCTATAATGAAACCCCTGATTTATAGGACGAATGACATTATATAACAGTCCATTAACCTTTTATTTGTTTCTAACGAGGCTTTCCTGTTTCTTGATACGTTGCTTAGCTTTTAGAAGGCATCTTTCGATCTTGTCACGCCAGCGGTTCTAATTTATACACGTAGATCTTCTTTAATTCTTTAGTCAGTCACTTATATGCCATACGTGATACACGCTTAGGCGATCATGTATCTTTCGATACATGACTGACAAGGCAGATTTGTTTTCCCACAGTAGGTTGCCATTTCTTTCTGCGGTATCACTCCAAGCAAGTTGTGGGAGAGTAAGGAAAAATGCGAACTACGTATATATATATATATATATATATATATAGAGAGAGAGAGAGAGAGAGTGTGTGTGTGTGTGTGTGTGATTGCGCTTACGTAAGGAGAAATG
>CAHIKZ030004539.1:1430000-1502500 GCA_903632075.3 Acanthosepion pharaonis
TCCATAGATACAGAGGTTGGACAAAATAATTGGAACACTTGTTAAATTCAAAGAAAATTTATTTAATATGGAGTTGGTCCTCCTTTAGCCTCACAGACAGCTTTAATACGTCTAGGAATGGAATCATACAGTTTCCTGACTTCATCCAGAGGAATTTTCAAACATTCTTTTATTAAAACTTTTTCCAGCTCTTTACGACATGATGGTGAAGGATAGCGGCTCCTAACTTGTTGCTCCAAAATGCACCACAGATGTTCAATAATATTGATATCTTGAGATTGGGGGGGGGGGGCAATCCATGTGTTCTAGCTCACTTTTATGCTCTTCATACCAATTCTTAACCACTCGAGCGGTATGTATTGGAGCATTATCGTCTTGGAAGAGGCAGTCACCATCAGGGAATAAAGTCTAGGCCATTGGATGAACATGATCTCCCAAAATGTTCAGATAATCTTTGCTGTTGATTCTACCATACAGGACAACTATTGGACAGAGACATTTCCATGATATGGTTGCACAAACTATCACTGATCCACTTCCATGCTTGACTTTTGGAAGAATGCAGTCAGGATTGTAAGCTTCTTTGGGCTACCTCCACACATAAACTTGAACACATAAACTCGCCCTGAAGTTGGGAAAAGAGAAAAACTGGACTTGTCTGAGAATATGATTTGCTTCCATTGGTCTGTATAACAGCTGATCAGTGCGGCTAAATATCTGCAAGCCGGGATCGAACTCCGGCATTGTTCACCACTTCAACCTCTTTTGAATGTTACGAGTGGAGAGAAGAGGTTTCCTCACAGCGGCTCTTCCATGATATGCAGCCTTATGGCGCTCACAGTGAACAGTTTTAGTAGAAACTGAACTATTCAGATGGTTATTCAACTCAGCAGTCACTTTGGCCGCATTTGTCCGATGATTTTTTGCCACATTGCGTTTCAATGCACGTCAGTCCCTGTCAGTAAGTTTTCAAGTCCGGCCAGAATTGCTATGGTTATTAGAGGCCTTGCCCTGTTTCTCGAATTGCATCAGTGTTCTTGATATGGTAGCTCTTGAAAAACCAAACAGTTCAGCAACCTTAGTGACCGAGGCTCCTGCCATGCGAGCTCCAACAATTTGCTCTTTTTCGAACTCGGAGAGGTCACGCATTTAGCTTAAATTTTACTAAATTCTAAAAATAAATACGACAAAGACAGTAAATTAGATAAATAAACGTATTTACAATAGATATAACCTGCAATTACGAAGTTTTAGTTAAAGTTCTTAATATAATAGGTCTTTGAAATATAGGAATGGATTTTGCAACTGTTCCAATTATTTTATCCAACCCCTGTACTTGTGTGTGGGGGAGGGGACTATTGTATTCGGACATTATGTGTGTATGATGTGTGTTTATGTGTGTAAGGTTATGATCTGTTTATTGATGGTTTAAATTTGTCTATGAAGTTTTTTTTCCTGCATTTGTAGATAAGAATAATTTTCTGCTTGATATACTGACAAAATTTTAAATTTGCCTTCATTACATTTGTTGATGTGTTGTGGTACAAAGAATTTTTTGCTCTTGTGAAGGGAAATTCTGTTATTTCGTGTTTACGTGATACCTATATAGGACTTGTTGCATTTTGTGCACTTGAGTGCATAAATCACATTTTAGAAGTTGTAGTTTAAATTCTTCTTTATTTTGAATGTTGTGGGATTTTCAAAAGTTTAGGAGTTTCCATCTATAATGATTGTTGCATTTTGTGGCGCCTGTTGACTAAATTTGGATGAGGTTAATGTGTCTTTTAGGTTTTTTGATTAGCGTTTGTGTTTAATTATGTTAGTTTTTTTAGTATATTTTTTCATTTCATCATTCTTGTTAAGTAGGTCTAGATTTCGTGTAATTCCTGTAAATAATTCTGGATTGTTCTTGTTGTATGAGATATGCTGGAATTTGTTCGACGTTACGTTTCTTTGGATTTCGTAGTTGGTCTAAAGGTATTTTTCTGTTAGCTCAAAACCTTTGTTTATTAGTGTTGCAAGGTAGCTTCGCTTTTTTTTTAGAGTGTTATGTAGTTCTTCTAGGCGGGTTTTTCGGAGGGGTGCAAACCCTACGTGCTAGGGTTTAGGAGACGGACAGCTTTTTGGGTAATGGCTCTTGAAATGAAGATAGTGTTGATTGTCTGTAGATTTATGGTAGATATCTGTGATTATGTGGTTGTTTCTATTTCTAATGAGTATATCTAAGAATGGTAATTCGTTAAAATTATATTCTTGAATTTGATCTTCTGGTAAAAGTTTTGGAGTAGAGTGTTGAATTGGTTAATATCGCCCCAAAAGGATTTCCAGAAATTAAAGCAATTATCTAAGTATCGCTTCCAAGATTTAGTGAAGTGGGTTTTATATTTTCCGCATATATCTGTTCTATCTTTTCATATAGGTTTTCCTCTAGGTCAGCTAAGGTCAGGGTGGCGTATGTTGGTACCATTTTTGTTCCCATTGCAGTACCTAGTGTTTGGATATAGTTTTTGTCGTCAAATTCAAAGGTGTTTAGAATTAGATAATGAACTCCTTAATTAATCTGAGATGTAGTGTTTCTGGATGTTTTTCAATGCAGAATGAGATTGCCTTTTTACCTAATTCATGGGTTATGTTGCTATATAGGCTCCTGATGTCAAACGTTGCCATAAGTCTTCCCCGATCTACTTTTTGTGGTATGTGGATAAGGAAGTGTACATCATCTCTGATGTAGCTTTTAATCTGCTCATAGTAAATGGTTGTAGTATTGTGTCTATTAACTTAATGATTCTGCTAGTTGGACAGGCTGATCCTGCTACTATGGATTTGAATGTAAGGTCACTGGGGTTTTGAATTTTAATACATTCAGATTTTCATGTCTAGATAGCTGCTTTTATTTTACTCGATTTGTGAATCTTTGGTAGTCCGTAGAAATTGCTTGAATTTGACACGAAGTTCATATTAATATCTTATTACGTGTTGGGAAGGTTTTAAAAAATTAAATTAATCGACACCGACATAAACAAAAATATTAGATCAAAAATTACAAAACACTATATTCTATTAGTGAAACATCTATAATAAACATAGTCCCAATATATATATATATATATATATATATATATATATATAGTCATCCACATACAGGCCTGTTTCGCTGTATAACAGCTGATCAGTACGGCTAAATATCTGCAAGCCGGGATCGAAATCCGACCTATTTGGCATCAGTTGGAGTTTCTATCCTGAGCTATTACCGCACGAGAGAGGAAAGGGAAATTGTAATGTATTATTTTATATATATATATATATATATATATATATATATATATATATATATATATATATATATATATATATATATATTATAATAATAATAATGGACTCTCCCGTCGGTTTCGACGTATGAGGATCTGACGTCTTATTGATTCAGTTATGCGTTAATCTTAAGTGGCATTTAAGACCCGCTAGTGATTTACAAAGGAGGCCACATATGGAGCAAGTGTGAGGATTGTGAGATGAGATCACTGTTAGATTGGCTGACCTTTTAGTTAGGTTTGTGAAGAACCATCCACACTTTTCGGAACGATTGATACACTCAGTCGGTGCAAATAAATGCAGACGAAGCAGACAATAGACCTCAGGCTTTTCGTGTAAGAGTCTTCCATCTCCACACACACACACACACACACACACACACACATATATATATATATATATGTGTGTGTGTGTGTGTGTGTTTATATATATAGTTTATGAAAAACTAGATAATCCGTATGGGTAGACCCAAGGAGGATAAAATCCAGAGAGCTCAATGTAAATCCAGAGCAAATAATTTAAATAAAAAACAGACTACATTAGGTTCCATGTAATAAATTATTTCACCACAGCCCTTTTAAGAGACTACGGATCATCAGACTTTACCTCTTTCGTTTCAACCTTTGGAAGTAAAGTCTGATGATCCGCAGTCTAAAAAGGGCTGTGGTGAAATAATTTCGATGGAACCTTAAAGTGGTCTGTTTTATTTTTTATTCTTACACTTATAAGATTATTACTACTAATATATATATATATATATATATATATATATATATATATATATATATATATATATAATGGACTCTCCCGTCGGTTTCGACGTATGAGGATCTGACATCTTAGCTGATTCAGTTATGAAAGTTTGTGCGATAATCTTAAGTGGCATTAAGACCCGCTAGTGATTTACAAAGGAGGCCACATACAAGTGTGAGGATTGTGAAATGAGATCAGTGTTAGATTGGCTGTCCTTTTAGATCATATATATATTATGTTCATGAAAAACAATTGATCCACAGTAAAGAATTCCTGAGAAAAAAACTACCAAGACATATCACTCTGTTAATTGAACTATCTATTTAGTTCATGTCATGTTAACTGAAAAACACTTATAATAAAAAAAATTCGTGGATTTACCAAATTACAAAACTCATATAAAAATTCTCACTTGAAATATTTGAACTTTGGCGTTGCGACTTGGACGCTCCAAAATTACCCAACCGTTAATAAATAGCTCATTATTAAAAACATCTTTCGGTCTGCAACACATTATTTTCGTCTTCCTGTTTTGATTCTAAAGGAAAAAATTACAGCCTGATGATAGAGACAGAGGTCTTTGAAAGTACTAGCTGAATTAAAAAAATACACTATATCCATTTTGTACATAAGGATTTCATCATTCAGTGGATTATTAGTAGTATAATGTTTATAATTATGTCTACTAGCGAAGGGATTTCCTTAATATATATATATATATATATATATATATATATATATGTTGGATAACGAATTATAATTTTTTATATATATATATATATATATATATATATATATATATATATATATATATATATATCAAGGACAATATATGCGGAAAGAAATATAACAAAGTCGAAAAAGTTTTGTGTGACGTGTTTCGTGTTTCGTCCTTTATATTTCATTGTACGGACTGCACATGCGCACGAACGAAAAATGGCTGGGAATTTTAAATTTTAAAATATTTTTTTTAAATATGTGTTTCGGGTATATTATCTAGCCGGTATCATTTAGATTCTTTTTTCTTTTTGTTCGTGTTTCTATCTTTTTTATTACTGTAATAATAGAAGATTTACTAAGAATGGTTAAACGTTGTAAGAATCGCTTTAGATAAGTTTTTTTTTTCTTTCATCAACATGGCGGATGCTAACCTTCAGAAGAGTGACTTCTTACAGCTTCTTTGGGTTAATATTTTCCACTGACATGAAGTGTAAATAATTATATTGAATCAATTGCTAGGTCTCCTGCTATACTGTCTGTGGTAGACTATTTTTCTTGACAGAATCTATCTTACATATTTATAAGTCTACCATTCGTCTAGTCATTGAATTTCCCTCTGAGTGGATAAAGGCGTTGGTTAGATCCAGTGACAGGACCCAAAGAGTGTGAGTTCAATACCCGGTTAAGGCAGTGGAGAACTTTCAGAGGAAAATTAACAGGAGATAACTGATAGCTGACATCCATCAAACATGGCACGTGGAACTAGAACAGTCTACCCCAGTGAGTGAAATAAAGGGTTCAGTTCGATATTCCAACCACCTGAAGAAGGCCGGAGCGTACAACGGCCGAAACGTTGTGACAAATATGGCGACAAAGATGAGGTCAATAGTCCGAATAATGTAAGTAAAACTTTTATCACTAAATCTTTAATATTACAGTTTAAAATATTTTCTCCCTTTAAATTCACCTGGAAATGGTCGATAAGCCGTAAAAATACAAATCACTCAACCTACTCGTTTGTGGGAATCTCTTCCGGCTTCTTGCTTTTTTTTTTAAGCATTTCACCCCAAGCAAGGCGGGAAGCCACTAGGACGCAAGGGGTTACAGAAGATTTGGAGCAAGATCAGATAGGAGTGATAGAGGAAAGGATTACATTTGAATAGTTGGAGATTATAGCTATCAGGGAAACTGGAATAGGGAAGGGAGTTCCACAGGCGAGATATGAAGCTATTGAAGTAGAAGAGACGGCTATATTTAGTAGTTTCGACAATGAAAGGGTGAGAGCGAGATGCCAGCTTCGTAGGACGCTTGAATTCATGAAGCCTGGGAACCAGCGAATGCAGCTCCTCGGAGCAATTACCATAAAAGTATTTGTAAAAAAGACAGAGAGAGGCGACGGCGCGTCTGTGGAAGAGCGACTGCAGACGAGATGCCAGATCAGGGCCAATTGAATTGCATATCCGTCTCTGGATCTTATCAAGAACCCCGAGGCAAACACTCATTTTCCAGTGAAGTTTAATATCTAAAAATTTAAGTTCTCTTCTGTCTTCTAAGTTCGTGTTCTTTCATTGTTCTCTCTTTCCTTAATATTTTTTTCTTTTTCTCATATTCTTTCATACTTTTTAAACCGTTGCATCTTAGTGGCTTTATTTCTTTGCTTGGGGTGAAATGATTTTAAACCAATTCTCTTTTGTGTGCGTGTTTGTAATAAGTGAAATTTTCTATATTTAATGATCCCATTATGCAACAAAGGTTTCCTATCTTTTTCAGGTGAAACCAGTCAAGTTTGTGTTGGTTGTTCTAAAAATGAACTTATTGTTAGCGGTTCTGAACTTTGCGATACTTTCAACACGTTCTGTCATGAAGAACTGTTAGCCGTTTGCCTTCTTTGTTTATGGTACCTTGATTCTATTATTGTCATTTGAATCTATCTCTTGGAAATGGAAACCAATTCTCTTTGAAAGAACATGATTCTTCAGATTGTCATGTGTCAAACATACCATTTATCAAATAGTTATTTTTCCATAGCAGATTTGTTTGAATTTTTTTTACTATTTTTTTTTAATTAATTTTATCTTTTTTTTCCTGACCCCCCCCTTTCATCGGATATCTATGATTATGCCTATAATAATTAGTTTGGTGCTTCTGCTATATATTTAAAGATTCTTGATAAAAATACAAAGAAGAATCTGCAATCTTTTTAGTCCTGGTCTGGCATCTTGGCTTCAATTACTTTCCCATCATCATAATGTAGATTCCCTGTGCCTTTTCTATAAAACATTTTCATGGTAATTGTTCTAAGCTTTCCTCTTTGGTACCTAGACTCTATGAATTTAAATGTGCTTGGCAACAAGGTTTCATCATTTTACAGTTGAAATGGCTAGATACAGTTTCTTCCAGCTTCTTGCTTTCCAGTCAAGTTTAATCTTCAAAACTTTAAATGCAATGTCAATCGTTATCTTCTTAATTCCTGTTCTTTTATTGTTTTCTCTCTTTAATAATGTTTTCTTTTTCTTATACTTTTAACCCTTGCATCTTAGTGGCTTTATTGCTTTCCTTGGGGTGAAATGATTTAAAAAAGAAATTGAAAATCCCAACCCACAGGAAGCATTAAACCTGTTTGTACCTCCAGGGCAGATATTATATTGTGACTATATTCAAGGAATGCTTATTTCTAAATTTTGTATGCCGTGTAATTTATTAAACTTTGTAAACGATGATTTGTATGCTTCTTTATTAATACTAAATCAGTAGAATTATTGATGTATTTATAAATACTATGTGCAAAATTCCTACATTTTAAAAATATCCTAAGTTATTTAACACTTTCTAAAGTGGAAAATGGATTTATTTATCAATATTCTGCTACAATTCTATTATAGCTTTCCGTGTAATTTCTTAAAATTACTAAAAAAAAAATAGTTTTATCTTTTTCTTTCTCATTAAGGTAAACATTTTAACCTAAATAAAGCCACTTGGAAAAATGTCATGAAATAGTTTGTTTAAACCTCCCAAAACGTTTTTATTCAGTAAACTGTCTAGTATTTGAAATATGCCATAAAGCACTTGAAATCATCGGCAGTCAGTTCGGCTAGTTTAAAACCATTACATAGCTTGTTTACCGATGCTGCAAACGTTAGAAAATCTTGCTGGTTGTCTTTGACTGTGTTCAGGCATTTCCAACGTTTGTGGAACAAGGTTGTGTTAGGCCCGAATAGTTCCGAAAGGAGCTTAATAGTCTCTGAAAAATCCAAGTCAGTCGTTTTCTTGGGTAGTATGAAATCTACAAACCTACTATGTTCTGTAGTTCCCAGTTTTCTCAATAGAAGACGTACCTTTTTTTTTACTGGGCCATTATACATAGTCTACGTTGAAAATGTCTTTGTAGAGCCTGTAAAAAGCCTGGAACCTTTTGTCTTCCTCTGGTACGTATTCAAAGGTTTCCATTGAATTGAAGATTGTACTCTAGGGGAATATTATATGTTTTCAGAGTTTGAGCCGTTTAATGCATTTACGAGTAATTCTTTAAGTTGTTTCTGTTGTAGTTCAGCATTCTGAAGCGTAATTTGTTGTTTATGTAATTCCAAAAATAATTGTTGTCTTTCTTCTGATTTTTGTTGCTGATCCAAATTTAGTTTTAACATTTGGGCAACTACATTTTGCAAATCTTCCATATTTAAAAATGACAGCGCTTTTTTTGTTGCTTTGAAACCCGTGTACTAAGAGGAGGTACACAAAAAAATCTTGATAGATTTTTGTTCTTTTTTTTTCTTTTACAGAAAAAAAATATGGACAGTTAAACTAAACTAATTATGTGTTTAGCTTTTTTTTCCCCGTGGTTCCGTTAATTTTGATGTAATTGAATAAATTTTCACCACACTTATGTATTTTTTTTTTTTTTTTTAGAGTTATAAAAAGAGAAAACTCACCTCAGTGAATTTGAGGGGAGAATAATTTTATGCCCGAGTTCAACTCAGTTACATAAAAAAAAAATTTCGATAGTTTTTTTCGAAAACTTGAGTACAATGGTAGTACTTCCGCTTTTGTATTGTCAGTTTGTTTTATGACGAACTGGTTTTGTTTTTTTTCTGTGTGTGTGGGTATGTAGAAATCGTTCTCGTATTGGACAGACTTTAATATTCCGTAGATGTCGAATCACTGCTCGTCACTGCTGCTTGGTATTGGAATATATATATAGACGCTGGGTGTTTAGCTTTTAAATCGCTAATGTATTAATACCAGCTTAATTTCACGTTCAACACTGCTGTGGGAACGCGTGGAATTTCTGTGTATTTTTCAAGTACTCTGTCGCTATTGATATAGGGAGAACGAAATTCTCGAATCTTTCTGTCGCCACTGTTGTGGAACTGGCAAGTTATTGCGGTTTTTCGACGTGAATGCGTTTCCAGAATTCTTCGTCGACACAGATGTGGAACTGGTAAGGTATTGAGGTTTCGCCGTGAGTGCGTTTCTCGAATCCTCGTCGCCACTGATGTGGGGCCAAAGTTGGGACCACAGAATGAAAACACAGAACACGGATTAGATGTAAGAAAGATATATTAACAACAGGTTACAGAGATAGTGTAAGCGGAGCTTACTATATGTTAGTGTCCAACACTGGTAGTCGTACTAGACTCTCACTGTCTCTCTCTCTCTGTCACTCTGTAGAGTGCTATGTCGCCTACTTAATATAGGCCTGGAAGAGTCTATTGTGTAGGTAGTTTCCGGTCTCACAATACTTTCTAAACCACTTTTATCTTCAAAACAGAAACAAATGCAATGCGCCAATCGTTATTTTCTGTCTTCTTAATTCCCGTTCTTTCATTGTTCACTTTCTTGAACAGTGTTTGTCTTTTTCTGATATTTTCTCACACCCAATAACCACGTGAATCTTAGTGGCTTTATTACCTTGCTTGAGAAACGATCAAAATATTAAAAGATAGTTTCATAAGATAACACTAAAACCAAACAAAAGAAGGCGTCGACAGAAGACATTAAACCCAGATGAGACACGCATCTATTCCCTTAAGATGGCTGATGTAGTTGAATGTTCTCTGGGGACATAATATTGGTATATACATCTATAATCTTAGAATATGACGATAAACACTCGTAAGAAAACCAGTAAATTTAAATACCTCCCCAAAATAAACATTGTGCTTCAATCAAATATATATATATATATATATATATATAATGTGCGTGTGTTTAATACTTAAGCATTACTGGCACTCGTATAAGAAGTGTTGAGGATTTACATCGCAGCAGCTGGGAAAGAATATAAGCAAATGATAAAAAGCTTTATCATTCAAATGTATACTATATATTAAAGAATAATCCTATGTTGTCAACGTATATATATATATATATATATATATATATATATATATATGCGTGTGTGTATAGCAGACCAGTAAATTCTGATTGGCTGATGCAAATCTCGTTGCCATTATAATGAATTTCTATCTCCTGATTATTAATACATTTTCTGTTATTAAAATCACATCGTGCAAATCCGTAATGCAGCCACGGTAACATCCCTGATAACCTCATACCGTTGCATTTTATAAATGTATTTTAAGAATGAATATATATATATATATATATATATATATATATATATATATATATATATATATATTAAATAAAATAGACCACTTTAAGGTTCCATGTAATAAATTATTTCACCAAAGCCCTTTTAAAGAACTGCTGAACTTCCAAAGTTTTATAATAATAATTATTACATAGAACCTTAAAGTTGTCCATTTTTATTTAAATTATTTGCTCTGAATTTACATTGATCTCTCTGGATTTTATCCTCCTTAGGTTTACCCATACGGATTACCTAGTTTTTCATAAACTATATATATATATATATATATATATATATATATTTAAGTTACGGAGTCCTTCAAAAAAACCACTACCCTCCCATTCCTATATATCATTTCCGTTAAGTTAACCAACTAAATAGATCACGATTAGGTCACTCCTCCTACCCCAATATAAAACATGCTTAAGAGAAATATGAAATTAACCCCTCCCTATACTCTACCTTGTCTCTTTAACTACATCTATCACCCTCCCTGTTAAATTACAAAAATTACACTACCCATCAATTTCTAATTCCATTTTTCCTTTCATTTCGTTGTTGGAATTGTTACCTGATGATCCGGAGTCCTTCAAAAAGGATTTTGGTGAAATAAATTATTGTAATGGTACCTTAACGTGGTCTGTTTTTTCATTATATATATATACATATATATATATATATATATATGTGTGTGTGTGTGTGTGTGTGTGTGTGTGTGTGTGTGTGTGTGTGTTTAGGCAGCAATCCTTTTTTATGCCCATTTCATTGAATACAACAAACAAGGTGCTTTGATTTAGTTTTTTATATAATTTCTCATGTGTTCTAAATTTTTCTTTTCAAATGATAAATTATATAAAGACTGTAGGAATATTCTTCTTATCCGAGCGTTTTCGGCTATACATTTAGCCATTTTTAAGGTTTTCCAACTATGATCACGGACACAATATGTTGACCGTGTTTTGAAAATGAAAACATCATATAAATACATACATGCAACAACTTATTTCTTATTGAACAGTTAAAAATATTTCAATGTTAAATGGGAACGATCCTATCGTGCGGCACCTTTTTGAAAGTACCTGAATGCTCTACCTCGGGTTCACCCAAGCCAGGTGCGTGAAATTGGGTTGACGTCGATAGCTGCGCTGGCACGAAGTCACAAGTCATCGTGACCGAGGATTTGAGTGTGCAGATTGTTGATCATGCTAGATAACACGCTCTCTCCCATAAACTGTAACTAAGGTCTGCAGTATAAACCACAGGTTGGCTCTGTGAATGTTGAAAAAACATAAATGTGCCTGAGCGAGAATCTGCAATAGGGATTGGCTAGCCGGCCTAATAGATGGGTATCCTCGTGGCCAAATACGTATATATATATATATATATATATATATATATATATATATATATATATATATATATAAATATAGTCTTAAGATGTGCTATATTTATGAGATAAAGTGCTCAATATCAGAGATAGAGCGTGTGTAAATATAAAACACTTAGAGGCGACAGTCTGTTTCATGCTAGATGCAATCTAGGTGGCCTGACGATTGCATCTAGCATGAAACAGAACTGTCGCCTCTAAGTGTTGACGTCTATATATATATATATATATATATATATATATATATATATATATATATATATATATATATATGGGAATTAAAATGAAAAAGAAAATACCCATTAGTAGAATGATATATAAAACAAAATTGATAAGTTTAAAAAAGTTAATTGCAATCTATGCATGGAAGGGAAACTTCAAATTATAGAAATTAAGAATAGGAATACTCTATTAATCGAAAGGAATCTAATCATTTCGAAACTTCGGCACGCTAACTCATTACTTTTCAAAAACCTGAAAATCACAATAAATCCCAGGAGATTTATTAATAACCAGGCAAGCATTTTGAAAAATCACTAAGCGTGAAAAAGCGCAGTTAATAGGAAAATAAAACAAAAATGTTATTCCATTATTTACATTATTCGGACTATTGTCCTCATCTTTGTCGCCATATTTATCACAACGTTTCGGCCGTTGTACGCTCCGGCCTTCTTCAGGTGGTTGGAATGTCGAACTGAACCCTTTAATTTCGCTCACTGAGGTAGACTGTTCTAGTTCCACGTGCCATGTTTAACCGATGTCAGTCATCAGTTATCTCCTGTTAATTTCCCTCTGAAAGTTCTCCACTGCCTTAACCGGGTATTGAACACACCTTCTTTGGCTCCTGTCACTGGATCTAACCAACGCCTTTATCCACTGATGACATCTGGGTATGAATTTCTGGGTATTATTATAAACCTAATGTCTTCAGCAACCATTTTTACCAGTGCTCATATTGCAATTTTGCTGTTATCAAATACATGTTTTTACCAGAGCTCATATTGTAACTATGTTGTTATCATTGCTTTTCTCTGGCACACCTTATTCCTGGTTCCCATATTGTATTTATTTCTATGCTTGGTTGGCTCAGGTGATTTTTGTGGCCTAGCATATGTGCTGATTTCTTAAGTTTACGAATTTTCCAGTGGTGTCCCTTGTCTATGATCTCAACCTGATTCCATAGAGGGCGGTGATCTCCCTTTTCTCTCCATATGTGGTCAGCCACGCCTGATTTTTTGTTCTTCCCCTCGTGTTACAGCTTTCTGATGTTCTTGAAGCCTTACCTTGAGGGGGCGGTCTGTCTCTCCTTTATATTCCTTTCCATTTTTGTGATAAATATGGCGGAAAAGATGATGACAATAGTCCGAATAATGTAAATAATGTACATAATACCTCATCTCAGAAATATAGACAGAATCAAAAATGTTATTTTTATATATATATTAAAAAGCTCTTTTAATAGACTTTGAAATTGAGCGCGCTTATAAACGTAATAAACGCATGTATACAAATAATATATAAAGACTGTATCAAAAATACTTTTTTACAAACTTAGGGGCGGGTTGCTCGGACCAAAACAAGAACAAAAGTCCATATAAACATGTCTTTTTCGTTTTCTATTAGGTTGGTGCAATATAATGACGTAATAATGTCGTTTTTTGACGTATTTTTTAACGTCAAAAAACGACATTATTACGTCATTATTTTTGCGCCAACCTAATAGTTATTAAATTCAAAGGTTACGGTAAAGTCAGTTAAATGTACAATCCAAAATGAAATCACAAATACTTTTACAAACTTTGGGGGCGGATTCCTGACACCACAGCAAGGTAAAATATCTATATAAACATATATTCAAACGGCCATCTTTGTACCTCAGCACAACAACTTATAACCAATGTTCAAAATATCCCCCGCTTGCTTCTACATATGCATGCACCCACGGAAATGGTGGACCCTTTCAAATCCTCCCACACGGTGTCGAATAGCTTGGCAGGTCCCCATGATACTCTGCATTATTAATGCTTGCTGCATAAACCAATTGTTATAGGGGGGAGCGATCCACAGATAAAAAACAAAAGTATTGAGGTCGGAAGAATGTGCAGGCCCCGGAACCGGTCTTTCTCTATCTATACATCTTTTATGGTAGATGTCAGCCAGTGCAACGCAAACAATGTAACTAAAATGTGCTAAAGCCACATCATGCATTAACCACATATATCTTCGTATTAGCAGGGATACATCCTCTAACAGGTCTGGAAGTGTGTTCGAAATAAAATCTTTGTAGACTCCGACAAAATAAATCTCAGTCTTCGTCGAGCTATAGTTTGTGTCTCAGCACGCGACGATAAACAAACAACAGCAAAGGTTGGATGACCCAGCTGATGTCGGTCTGGAAACGCGATCTGATACGGCCGTGCAGCCTCGGGTCCATTATCATTCGCGGGGACTTATGTATAAATCGTATCTGCCTGCTCACGATATGAAGATCTTGCCATTATTAAACGGAACACTTCTCAGTTAACCCAGTTAAACGGTGAAGACTGACTAGCCACATATGTACACGAATGACAAATGTAACCCAGTCTACATAGACCACAGCACCATGTACCGTAAACTTTCTTTAAACTTAATAACTAAAAAACGAAGGATTTCAGGTATATGTTCATATAGACTTTTGTCCTAGTTTTGGTGTGTGGAACATGCCCCACAAAGTTAACCAAAAAAGTACCCCACCACACTTTACACACACACACACACACACACACACACACACACACACACACATATATATATATATATATATATATATATATATATATATATATATATGTTGTGGTGTCCTCCCGCTTAAGAGTCTATGTTGGACTCTTCCGCCTATTATAAGACTATTAGGAGAGAAGGCCTTGGGGGAACAGTCGAATAGAAAAGATGTTGTGTTAAGTGGCTAAAGAAATAACAAAACAAGTGTTGCAGATATATCATAGATTAAACAGTAAGTACAACAGAAGAGTATTACGCGATGTATGAGGGTCAAGCAGATCAGTTTCCAGGAAACCGACAGCCCGACACCGGCACATGAGATTAGATTATAGTGGTGAAGGCCTCGTGTAGGACCATCCTCATTTTTTGAAGGGACGAATACAGAGATCTGGTGCACTCCGTGCAACAAGGTCCCCAAACGACCCTCCGCAGGTTTTGAATTCAGAGTTGTCCTTCTCCTAGACCAATTGCCATCCAAGGCTATAGGAAATAAGGAAAAGATCATCAGCCTACAACAACCAATTAAAAACTTGCAAACTTTGCTTGGAGGAAAAATAGCTATCATTACTTTCCCAGACCAAAATGAATTATTAAATAAAATATCCGAGCCCATCTCAAAATGCAGACATAAAAACAAATTTTTACTACGTTACTTCAAAATCGAAAACGGAAAAAATAAAATAAAATAAAAATAAATAAATGCATAAACAAAATGACAATAAAATAAGCAAAACAAATTAACCCAAACAAATTACTAAATCACACCTGTTAGAATAGACGAAATAGAATAATAAATAAGAAAAAAAATCAATGAACCCAAATAAATAAAGTAAATAATAAACAAATTAGCAAACCATTATAACCAAAATATTAGTTAGGGTATAACAAACAAACCAAAAATCGGACAAAAAAATAGCTATAACTGTTATATAACGATAAAAAAATACTACGTTACTTAAAAATCGAAAACCGAAAAAAGAAAATATACAGTATAACAAATAAATAATAACAAGTAAAATAAATTGATCCAAATAAATAAATAAACTAACAAACTGATCCCGATAAACTAACCGTTAGAAAAAACAAATAAAGATAATCAACCAAAATAAATACAAATTAAAAACTGTTCCCGTCAAACTAATAGTTAGAATAAACTACAACAATAAACCCCAAAATTGAATAAATACCTTTATCTTCCCAAACCAAAACAAAACTACTAAATAAGGAATATAAACAAATTTTTACTACGTTAATAAAAACACCGATTAAAATAAATAAATAAATATATAAGATAAGAAATAAAAACAAAAAAATAAAAATAAAAAATGAAAATAAATAAAAACAAGCAAAATAATTTAATCCTAATGACCTGTATATATAAATAGCCGCGAAAATAATAGCACTCGTGACCTGACGATTGCATCTAGTATGAAATAGAATGTCGCCTCTAAGTGTTGACTTCTATATTTCTTTTATATATATATATATATATATATATATATATATATATATATATATATATATATATAAATTAATGATTTAACTGATTATATATATATATATATATATATATATATATATATATATATATATATATTATTTTTAAAAATAACAATAAATTTAAAAATAAGTTCCAAAATTGCTTGAGGATGAAATGAAACTAATGTTTTTAATGTAATTACAAATTTAATTTGAAGCTAAAAAACTTCCATTTTTGAAACATGGTTATTACTGTGTAGCGAAAAACCATGTTTTAAATCAGTTAATTCATATATATATATATATATATATATATATATATATATATATATATATAGCTATAAATAATGTTTAAGAAATTAATCTCTTATTATACAACTATAACACGTTTAACTTGACCTTTTCAAGTCCAGGATCAATTATTATCTATCCTCCTTATCCTCATAATCTTCACTTCTACCAACTTCTCTTGCATTCATATATCGCACACCTCATTCTTCATTACCATTTTGACTGTAAACCTCTACATTGAGTGTCTCTCGAGTCTTATATTGGGTGAGATTTAGTAAAAATTTAACTATCCATACCTATACTATACATGTACATAAATATCGCATCACCGTTTCGCAGTTACAAAGCAAATTCCTTTAACACGCCATTCCTAGTGTACGGAATTTGGTACCGTAAGCTTTGTTTGAAATTATATATATATATAATCCGGAGTTCTTTAGTATTTTTGTTTTTACTTTTAAAAAACAGTTCTCCATAGAGAAGTAGATCTTAAATTATAATTATTGTTTTAAAAATATGATTCCTTCGCTACATAAGAGTTCTCATGTTTCAAAAACGAGAGCCCAAAACCTCAATGTAATTATTAAAATTAAATTGAGTTAAAGTATCAAGCCCTGTTTTATCCTCAAGCGAAAATTGTGCGTACATGAATGCCATCATTCGCTTTGAAATAGATGCACCCACCCTACCTCGGCTTGACCTCTTTCCGAAGGTCACTGATATGTGAATACAAATTAACTCTTATGTCCCTTATCAAAATGGTCCCCCCAGCCGTTTCCATAGTAATTAATTTTGCGAATGAACATGCTTATAAAGATGCTTAAATTTCAAGATTGGTTATTCTTAAATTTTCGCTTGAGGATGAAACAGGGCTTGATACTTTAACTCAATTTAATTTTAATAATTATATTGAGGTTTCCGGCTATCGTTTTTGAAACATGAGAACTCTTATGTAGTGAAGGAATCATATTTTTTAAAAAATTATATATATATATATATATATATATATATATATATATATATATATATATATATATATATGTAAACATTTACAAAGTTTACCTTCGACCTAACTTGTAAATACTTATAGAATTACATATCCTTGATATTTCTATAAAGTCTCACAGTTTCGACATGTTTATACGCACAGACCCAACACGTGCGCATTTGTAAGTGCCTCGCCTCTACTTGTGTACTCCCACGCAAGACACCCACCCCCACAACTTTCATTAGATGCACTCCCCAAATCCTCTGACCATGCAATATGATACATGATATTGACTAATTGCCTTTCTTTTGATGGTCTTTGATGTTTTTATTTTCTTTAATTGAAGGAGAATTGTTGAATCTTTGTCAAAATGACGTAATTTACAGCGATGAGAAATATTTTGCACGGTGAAAGATCGTGGATTTCAGAGAAAACGAGAATATGGTTGAAAATATGAAGGAAGGAAGGAAGGAAGGAAGGAAGGAAGGAAGGAAGGAAGGAAGGAAGGAAGGGGAGGGAGGGAGGGAGGAAGGAAGGGGGGAGGGAAGGAAGGAAGGTGAAAAGATAAAAACGAAAGAATTAAACGACAGCAAAAGTGTTTTTAGTCGAAAAAAGGTAGGGAAAGAAAGAAAGAAAGAAAGAAAGAAAGAAAGAAAAGAAAGCCATTGGGAGCGTAGAAAGAAAGAAAGAAACAAACAAACAAAAGAAACAAACAAACAAACAAACAAAAGAAAGAAAGAAAGAAAGAAAGAAAGAAAGAAAGTAGAAACAAAGAAACTAAAAATAATATATGCAAAAAAGACATTAAGGAAGGAAGGAAGGAAGGGAGATGGGAAGGAAGGAAGGAAGGAAGGAAGGAAGGAAGGAAGGAAGGAAGGAAGGAAGGAAGGAAGATGGGAAGGAAGGAAGGAAGGAAGGAAGGAAGGAAAAGGAAGATAGGAAGGAAGGAAGGAAGGGAAGGAAGGAGAAAGAAGGAAGGAAGGGAGGAATAAAGAAGAAGGAAGGAAGGAAGGAAGGAATGGAAGGAAGGAAGGAAGGAAGGAAAAAGAAGGAAGAAGGAAGGAAGGAAGGAGGGAAGGAAGGAAGGACGGAAGGAAGGAAGATGGGAAGGAAGGAAGGAAGGAAGGAAGGAAGGAAGTGAGGGAGGGAGGAAAGAAGAAAGGAAGGGAGGAAGGAAAGAAGGGAGGAAGGAAGGAAGGAAGGAAGGAAGGAAGGAAGGAAGGAAGGAAGGAAGGAAGGAAGGACAAAATAAATTCTTCAAATAGAAGTAATGAAGCCATGAAAAAGGTAAAAAATATAAGCAAAGAAATTACCAGAAAGAAAGGAATGAAGTAAGGAAAGGCCAAACTAATCCATTCAAAAAAAGAAACAGAGAAA
Organism: Acanthosepion pharaonis; assembly: GCA_903632075.3. Taxonomy (NCBI): domain Eukaryota; kingdom Metazoa; phylum Mollusca; class Cephalopoda; order Sepiida; family Sepiidae; genus Acanthosepion; species Acanthosepion pharaonis. The sequence continues at coordinate 1,448,664 of CAHIKZ030004539.1, forward strand.
CAAAAAAAGAAAGAGACAAAGAAACAGAGAAACAAAGAAAGAAAAGTGAAATTTCAAACATCAAAGGAAATGTTGAGCGATGATTTACCGCCATTAATAATGGTGGGTGGCTTCAAAATCCTTTGCCAATGTTGCAGTCGCTGTTGGAGAAAAAGAGTGAGTACTTAGGCCCGTGTGCACAGAGAATTTCCCTGTTTCACGCTTACAAACATTTGCATACCGACAAGAATGAATGTATACACGAAATGTACGTTATATGTGTATATGTTTGTCACCGTATCTCTCCTAAGTCGACCATTATGACATGAAAAAAAAAAGTCTTCGTCAATATCCATAACGATGGGACACAGGGAAAAGTGGATTTAGGCCTTTCCCGAGGACAGAAGAATGAAACGAACATAGTCCCAACTATAATTCCAACTAGCTTCTTTTATTCGTGAACCAATGATAATTACGTATGTGCGTCCGTGTGTGGAGGTGTATACGGGGTATGTGTAGATGTGTGGGCGGTGTATGTGTGGATGCGTGTGGGGTGTATGTGTGGGTGGTGTGCTTGAGTGTATGTGTGTGCATGTGTGTGCGCATGTATGTGGGGTATGTATGTGTATGTGGGGGTGTATGTGAGTGTGAGTTTGTGTGTGTGTGTGGATGTGTGTGTGGGTGTATGTGTTGGCGTGCGTGGATGTGTTTGTACGTGTGTGTATATGGATGCGGCGTGTGGATATGTGTGGATGTAAGTGTATATGTGGAGGTATGTGTGTGGGGCTGTATGTGTGGATGTGTGTGGGTGTATGTGTGGATATGTGTGAGGTGTATGGGTAGGTGCGTGGGGTGTATGTGTGGGGGTATGTGTGGATATGTGTGAGGTTTGTGTTGATGTGTATGCGTGGGGTATGTGTGGATATGTCTGTGCGTGGATGTGTGTGTGTGTGTGTGTGTGTGTGGATGTGCGAGTGGTGTAATGGAATCGATCAGCTGAGTTCAGCTGAGTTCAAATTTCGGGCTGGACTGTCGCGTTCACTTTTCAACAAATGACCATCGAAAATTCATGAATCCAACTCTTCTGTCGGGACCCCTATGGGTTAAATAACAGGTTAGACAACATCTACTGCTCTTTACGAGTTTGTTTGTTTGTTGTTTTTTTTGTTGTTTTTTTTTACTGGTGCTCGGACTACGTGAGTTTAAGCGTGCTACTAGATTGGCACTTAGGTCCCACCCATTACCTGTTGAATCAGTAATCGACACCTCTACTCCAAAAGTTTCTTTTCTCGCACTTCCCGCCTGTTGAACACTCTTCCGTTTCCTTGCTTCCCTGATAACTACAATCTTCAAAATTTTTAAATACAACGTCAATCGCCATCTTCTATCTTCTTGAACCCCGCTCAGATTTTACCCTTTCCTCGATCCCCACTATACCCAATCTGTTCTCTCTCCTTCACTATCTGTAACCCCCTGCGTATTAGTGGTATTCTAGCCTTTCTTGGGGTGAAATGATTTTTAAAAATCTGAGAAGGATAACTCCTAATTCAAAACCTTGGAGAAGACAATTTGAAGCCATCTATATACATTAAGCTATGATAAGTTTTTAGCCACCCTTGATTACAGCAATTTTTCCCTTGTGTAATAACGTATTTTCTTTATTATTTTTCAGACAATACCGTGTTAGTATCAAGCTACTCTCATCTATGAACGATAGTTGACTTATATCTTGCAATGAAAGTTCGCGGAAGTAAGGAAATTAGCGAATTTCAACGTGGGCAAATAATAGGATGGCATCAGTGTGGCAAGTCAAATAGAGAAATTGCTAGGTTTTTCCAAGGTAATCATCAAACGGTTAATAATGTTGTCAAGAAATTTAATGAAGAAGGCCATTGTCGTGTGGAACAACGTTCAGGAAGACCAAGCATTGTGTCTGAGCGAACGAAAAGGGCGATGAAGAGGGAAGGCATCGGAAACCATTGTCAGAGCGTCAAAGATGCCGCCAACAGCATGGAAATGTCGCCATATGCGGTGAGAAAAGAACTAGGCTATCAAAGAAGAGTTGCAAGGAAGAAGCCCTTGATTTCGGAGCTTAATGGGAACAGACGTATGGACTGGGCGAGAGAATTCGAGAGCAAAGATTATGAATTTTGGCAGACTGTAATTTGGTCAGATGAAAGTAAGTTCTGCCAATATGCCAATTCGAGATTGGTTTATGCTTGGAGAAATCAGAATGAGATTTGGAACACTGAATGTCAGCAGGCGACCGTGAAACATGGAGGGATTGGAGTAATGGTGTGAGGTACTGTCTGGTTTGGAGGGAAATCTGAGCTGATTCTTGTTGACGAGCGGTTGAATGGTTCAAAATACAGTCAAATATTAGAGAAAGGACTACTCCCATTATTTGAAACCAATCAGATTGACAAGAATGTCTACCTTTTTCAAGAAGATGGAGCGCTATGTCATACGAGTAAAGTATCAAAGGCCTGGAAGGAATTGTAAGCAATCAAGTCACTGCCATGGGAAGCCCAAAGTCCTGACATGAATGCAATAGAGCACGTTTGGGAGCACCTTGACCGAAGACTTCAAGAGCGTACAACCAAAATCACGTCAGTGGCAACCCTTAAAGAAACATTGCTAAAGGAGTAGCAAAATATGGATCAGACGACTTTTGATAACTTGATCAAATCCATGAAAAATCGAATACAAGCACTGAAACTAACAAATGGAGGACTTACTCCATACTAGTTCCAAATACTGTTTGTGTTGAATAGAGATTACGCAATTAAATTTTGAAATTGGATGTAGTTTATTTCTCCTGGCTAAAAACTTTTCTTAGGCCACTGTAATAAATGCGTGTGTCACACTTTTTCAATTAAAGGGACACAACTCTCTAACTTTCAATAGCTCATCTTCTATATAATAGTTAGTGTGTCACACTTTTTAACTTTATACCTAAAGATCTTTGCTCTCGAACATATTAAACTATTTTTGGAGCCAAATTAAAACATTCCGTGCTGTATCCGGAACTGCAATCCTGAAATTTTGGATTTCCAAGTTTTCATTACTGCGATTGTTTTCGGCGGTTTTTATACGTGATTTTATGCGACAATTTTTTTTTGTATGATAATTATTTTTATTACTTGGAAATAAATTTGGAATTAATCTAAATTAATTGCGAAAAAAGCGAGTCACCCATGAAATAAAAATAATTGTTTGTACGGAAGGTAATGTCCTACGTACAGTATTTACATTAGTCGGACTATTGTCCTCATCTTTGTCGCCATATTTGTCACAACGTTTCGGCCGTTGTACGCTCCGGCCTTCTTCAGGTTTTGGAATTTCGAACTGAACCCTTTATTTCACTCAGTGACACTGTTCTAGTTCCCGTGCCATGTTTGATGGATGTCAGTTATCAGTTATCTCCTGCTAATTTTCCCTCTGAAAGTTCTCCACTGCCTTAACCAGGTTTTGAACTCACCTTCTTTGGGTCTGTCACTGGATCTAACCAACGCCTTTATCCACTGTGCCATGTCAATTTTGAGAGAAAATTAGCAGGAGATAATTGTTAACTGACATCCATCAAAAATAGACGTTAATCAATTCCAGTCTACCTGAAGTGATTCAGTCAAACAATTTATTCTGTGGATGACAATGTATATATATATATATATATATATATATATATATATATATATATATATATATATATATATTTCAAGAAGCCTAAAGCCAGACAAACCTAACAAGCTTTACCCTAAGCGGATCGTCAGGAAAGGCAGCCATCCCTGACGATCCGCTAAATTTAAAGAAGGTTTGTCAAAGCTCTCTAAAAAACTACATAACGATTGAAATTACTTTTAGTTATTTTGCCTACTCGTATCCGGTTTTTTTTTCTTTGGACTCTGCACTTGGATACTATACGATTATTTTCGGCTGACATACATGTTCTTTGTTCTTTCTTTTTTTATACCTTTTTTTCTCTTTTGTATTGGTTTGATTATTTGCAAATCAAAACACTGAAGTTTTTTCCGAACGAGTATAATTTCTTATACTTATAAGATTATTACTAGTATAAACATATATATATATGTGTGTGTGTGTGTGTGTGTGTGTGTGTGTGTGTGTGTGCGTGTGTGCGTGGGGGGAGAGAGAGAGAGGTGATAATAATAAGACGGAATCTTTAATTATCCATTTTGATTATAAATTTATGTCATGCACACCGAGATGTTCAACTCTTCAGATCGAAATCGCCTCCGTAATTGGAGAAAATATACCGGACGGACATATTAGATTAGTCGTGGGAGGGAAGGTAAAAGAGAAGGGATGGGTAAAGAGCGGGATTAGTGGTAGTAGTCGTCGGTTCACCCAGCCGAGAATTTAATTTATACTTTTAAGATTTTTATATAGGGTTGTATTATATATATATATATATATATATATATAAAATATATATATAAACTATACATTCTGCCCGACGAGTTGGGTAACCAACGAAACTTAAGTCGCACACCAAAAGTAGGTATATGTATATTTATTAATATATATTTCTTGTTTTATCAAACCCATCGAGCACTGTTATGTTTACACCTCTTGCAAAATTTGGTAATTATTTATTTGCTTACCTGTGTATGCCGGCCAGCATGCTCGTATGCAGTTGCTAATATCTAGTTATTTCATTTACCTCACCTATTAGAAAAATATATATATATATATATATATATATATATATATATATATAGATTCATAAATTAACTTGAGATAATATAGATATAGATAATAGATATATAGATATATGTGTGTGTGTATATATATATATATATATATATATATATATATATATATATATATAATTGTTTCTGAATATATATAATGATATTACTGGCATATATCTACCAAATATGTATGCATCAGTATGCAATTAAATGAAGAAAGATTGCGTCAATAATTGAGAAAATATTTATTGTTTTTATGGCAATCTGCCAGCATCGAAATTTGTGACAAGACGAGAATTTCAAAACATCTCCTGATTAAAAGCATCCTATTAATGATAACACATTTACAGTTCTTCGAGGGTAACATTCTCCGGTATCTGTTTTGAGATTCAACCAGGAATAAATTCTTAGATGTAGTTGGCAAAGATTTAACCCAATAAGAGGACCGGATTGGAAATAAAAAATGTAAATTTTATTTCCAATTTGTCTCATTCCCACCACCGTAACGTTTCTTCCACCTGCCTTTTTTTTTATAAATACTTCCATGGGAACTGGTCAGATGAACTTTCCCCTTTGATAGCTAGATTTTAAGCGCAGTTCTATATTGGCGGAAATGTGTCATCATTTTAAGATGTAACCGTAAGTTCTATGATAACAGGTTCTTCTATTTTTTTATTTATTTATTTTTTTTTTTTTGCTTGCGGAACTCACTTCCGTCTTCTTGCTTTCAAATCAACTTGACATTGCAACCACCTGAAGAAGGCCGGAGCGTACAACGTTGTGATAAATATGGCAACAAAGATGAGGATGATAATCCGAGCAATGTAAATAGTGTATTTATGAGGATTGGGACATACCCATCAGTATTCATAAGTACAATATATAACAGGGTACCGAGTGTCCTTTACATTCGGCATTGTGCCACAACCAAGCTACGCTTGGAATATCACTATAACAGGGTACTAGGAGTGAAGAAGAATGAAGACTCTTCAGAAAGACCGGGGAGAAATGTGAGCCGGGCTTAAGGCGATTAGGCGATAGCTATAGAAAAAGCATGAATTATAATTTTAGTAGGTACCCTACACTTTCTAAACTTGTATAAGACTAAGCTAATCCGTAATTAATAGCCAGTTGATACAGGGTTGGGCTCGTAACTGACTCTTTTTGAGTAAGTTCGCGTCTACTTATCATCTCTCAGTTGCGTCTCTGTCTTTGGACAGAGTGCGCTCATTTTTGTCAAAGGACAGAGGGGCAACTGAGGAAAATAATACTGAAGAGGTACCCAGACCTGGGGAACAGCTGCCCGAAGCCGCGCCCTCCCATTGCGCCAGAGGGAGGGATCGGTGCTCGCACCGAAACCAGCGGGACCGACGGTTGCGGGGACTAAGGGGAATTTTTATTCCTTCCCCGGGTGCATGCGCTCGGGCTCCCCACATTAAACCGACCTTGTGCCACAACCTGACCTCGTTGCGGGGAGGTTGAGTAAATATCTACTCTTTTTGAGTAGATACACATCTACTTATCTCTCAGTTGCGTCTCTGTCCTCGGACAGAGTGCGCTCAGAGGCTTCTCTGTCAAAAGACAGAGGGGCAATGAGGAAAATAATACTGAAAAGGTGTCTAGCCCTGGGGAACAGCTGCCTGAGGCCGCGCCCTCCCATTGCACCAGAGGGCGGGATCGGTGCTCGCATCGAGGCCAGCGCAATCGACGATTAGAGGAGCTGAGGAGAATTTTTGTTCCTGTCCCGGGCGTATGAGCTCGGGTTCCTACCTAAAAATAGACCTTAGGTCACATCTCGACCTAGTGGGGTTGGGGTGGACAGAGTAAATACCATGCTTGGGCGATCATGTCTCTTTCGAGTCCTGACTCATGAGGTAGATGTTCCCACAGTAGATTGCCATTTCTTTCTGCGTTAGACTGACCGCCAACCAAGGAGAATCCAGTGTGCCCTGCTATTCAACCCATAGCTAGGGACGAGAAGAGATGGATTCATACCTTTCCCAATTTACAATCGTTCGTTTATTTATAGAGATGCTGCTGAGAGATGATAAGTAGATGTGTACCTACTCAAAAAGAGTAGAAATTTACTCAACCCCCCCCCCACGAGATCAGGTTGTGACACAACGTCGGTTTAATGTGGGGAGCCCGAGCGCGTGCACCCGGGCAAGGAACAAGGCACGTAAGTGACTGTAACTAAACTGATTGGAATTCGAACCCGGCTCTCCTCCATATCATTCCGATAACAGTAGCAGCAATGATACATGTGTGCACTTTTCTTCTTTTTTAAGAACCTAAAACAATTTGGAACTGCTATTTATTAAGAATATTTTTTTACAACATATTTTACATATATATATATATATATATATATATATATATATATATATATATATATATCAAAAAATAATAATAATATATTAAAGATAATATTATAATATATATACATGTTTCTGGATAAATATATATACACATTTGCATACCTACCTCCGTAAGTATGTCTCAGTATGTAATTAAACGAAGATTGTATCAATAACTTCGAGAATTGAGAAGATATTTATTGTTTATATGGCAATCTGCCAGCATCGAAATTTGTGAGAAGAGAATTCCAAAGCATCTCCTGATTAAATGCACCATACTAATGATAACATATTTTCGCTTCTCCGAGATGGCAGGAGGCGTTCTCTGGTATCTATTTTAAAAGCGACGAGGGATACATTTTGAACTGTCGTTGACAAAAACGTGCCATAACTAAAGAAACAGAACCATCACGAATTAAGAAGAAAAACGCAATATATTCATTAGTACCACAAGTTCTAACCATCAAGGCTAAGACCAGCCATGACACGCAACCATTGTAGCGTGACATGTAACTTTCGAATTCAATAAAAAGGAAATTAAATTTTTTTTTTTATTTCTTACTGCAATCGTTCATTTATAGAGAGACAGAATATATCGACTTCCTGTCAGTCAGTTATGTGCCATGCGTGATATACGCGTAGGCAGTCATATATCTTTCGATACATGACTGACGAAGCAGATTATTTTTTCCCGCAGTAGGTTGCTATTTCTTTCTGCTGTTGACCAGTTGCCATCCAAGGCTATAGAACCCGCTCTGTCCATCGCTGGGGGACGAAGAAGAGTATTCATACCTTTCCCAAGGTTATTAGCACATGTAATGGATTCGACTGCAATTCGAACCCGGCTCTCTGATTTCTCAATCCGTGCCTCCTAGTCAGTTATGTGCCATGCGTGATACACGATTAGGTGATCATGTATCTTTCGATATATGATTGACGAGGCAGATTTTTCCCGCAGTAGGTTGCCATTTCTTTCTGCGGAAACCAGTTGCCATCCAAGGCTATAGAACCCGGTTTGTCCATCGCTGGGGGACGAAGAAGAGGATTCATACCTTTCCCAAGGGTATAAGCACGTAAGTGAATGTAATGGATTCGACTGGGATTCGAACTCGGCTCTCCGATTCCTCAATCCGAACCGCTATGACTCCACCGTGCCACCGTATCTAAACTGGCCACAATGCAAACGCCATACTATTTCTGGGCATTTAACACCTTTTCTTTGAAAAATGACCACGAATATTCGAAAAGACTTAGACCGGATCATTTCATTTCAACAAGCTTTTTTAGAAGTATTTTTAGAGGTCCTTTTTTAGAAGTCTTTTCTTCCTTGTGCCGTGTCACTTCAGAACTTAGGCGATCATGGCTCTCCACAACTTCCGATTCCTTGTGGCCCTTAGCGGTTTTCCGCCGTTTGCTAAGGCTTCCGCCTCGTGTCCTGCCATCCATTTACTGTCGTCGCCTTCTCCTATCTCTTCAATATGCCCCGTGAGGATTAATTTTTCCGAGTCCTCTTTTTTTTATTATGCACCCAATGATTTTCAGCTGTCTCTTTTTGATTTTGACATTAGCGTTCGTTTTGTTGCCATTTTTCAAATACTTCCTTGTTGCTTACTCGACCCGTCCATAGAATTCTCACTATCCTTCTGTAAACCTACATTTCTGTTGCTTCCATTTTTTTCACCTCATCCGCAAAGAGATTGTCTAGCATTCACTGCCATATAAAAGGATTTTTTTTTAAGCATTTCACTCCAAGCAAGGCGGGAAGCCACTAGGACGAAAGGGGTTACAGAAAATTTATAGCAAGATCAGATAGGAGTGATAGAAGAAAGGATGAGGGTAGTGGATAGATCAAGGCAACTGGAGATGTCGATTGATATTACACTTGAATAGCTGGAGATTATAGCTCTCAGGGAAACAGGAGAAGGGAAGGGAGTTCCACAGGCGAGAGGTGCGAGACATGAAGCTATTAGAGTAGAAGAGACGGCTACATTTAGGAGTTTCGACAGTGAAGGGGTGAGAGCGGGATGCCAGCCTCGTAAGGCGCTGGAACTCATGAAGTCTGGGAACTAGCGAATGCAGCTCCTCGGAGCAATTACCATGAAAGTATTCGTAGAACTTTCATGGAAATTGCTCCGAGGAGCTGCATTATAACGCATAATGAACGAGCACTATTATTCTTTGTTTCTAAGAATCTTTTTTTCGAATGTCTCGCTGAATTCAACCAGGAAAATCTCACCATAAAGCTTAATCAATACTACATACTCGTTATATTAAATAATCAAGATGCGCTACATCCGCCTGCGGCAGAATGCGAATGATTACTTCTTTTTTTATTGATTTATTTATTTCATTTTTATTTTAAGCATATTTTGGATTGTTAGATTTATGATTTTTTTAGTATAACAATGTTTTTGTTTCTTTTTTACCAGTAACAAGTTTTACTATTTAACCCATCTTCTTCTTGCGGCCTCAGCCGAGATTGAACTCACCAATACTTTGATTGGTGTAGTTCGTAATCTTGTCAAATAGCTGAATTCTTGATGCTTCGCTAGGGCTATCAAGGGTGTTTTTTATCGTGACACCAACACTAAATGGATTGCCAACCAAGGCTCAGAGAGACTCCATTCACCCTCCTCTAAGAGCAGGTTTTGAATTCAGAGTTTTCCTTCTCCTAGACCAGTTGCCATCCAAGGCTATAGAACCCAGTCTGTCATGCTATTTACCCATAGCTGGAGGGAGAAGAAAGAGGATTCATACCTTTCCCAAGGGTGTTAGCACGTAAGTGAATGTAATGGATTCGACTGGAATTCGAACTCGGCTCTCCGATTCCTCAATCCAAGCCGCTATCATTTACTTCACCGTTCCTCCTATAACCTATAGCTGGAGTCTATAGATCGAATCATACTTCTCACAAGGGTATTTGCGGGTAAATGAATGGAAGCAACTCAAAATATCCTTGATGATTTTTTTTTTTTCCAAAGCCAAGAATCAGACGATCTGTCATTAGGTCATCAGTTAAAGTGCATTAATGATCTCCGTGAAAACAAAAACTTAGCGTGTGGCGTTTAAACTTACGTTCAAGTTTTTGGCGAATGACACTGAAAGTGTTTTACACACCATGGCCAATACGATCAGTCACATCGTGGTGGGTGGGGGATCTGGACACACCCTTGGGAATCAATAGAGACAGTAGTCAATCATTTCCGCGACGGGGTATCTGTCTAGAAATCTGTTAATCAACAGAATTGCTCTTTATAAATTTACACACACACACACAGATACACACACACACATATATATATATATATATATATATATATATATATATATATATATATATATATATATATTGTGCTTGTATCTATGGATATTTATAAACATATATATACACAGATAGATAGATAGATAGATAGATAGATGATAGATAGATAGATAGATAGATTGTTTATACGTTATTTTTATATATACAAATAAATACTCTGTTTATAATAACCAATATTAACAACATTTACCGAGAAATTTCATAGAAAATATGCGACCTCTGAAATTTCTCGGACATTCAGGCTGGTAAATGTTGTTAATACTGTTTATTATAAACAGAGCATTTACTTAAATATTTGTATCTATAAAAATAACTTATAAACAATAAATATATTAAAATAATTGTCGGATTTAATACATTTCATTATATATATATATATATATATATATATATATATATATATATATATATATATATATATATATATACTAGCAGTAGAACCCGGCGTTGCCGGGGATGTAACAATGAAGAGATAGATCAAGTATCGACCATCATAAAGACTGAAAAATAAAATTGACAAAGATTATTGTTTAAGGTTGACGGACACGCATGTCTTAATTAGTTTTATTTTATTATTTTTTTTTTTACGAATTGTTCAAACCCAAACTCAAACAAAAACATTGTTTTCAATCGTTATGAGTCTACCGATTGAATAGAATTTTATTATAAACAACTGTCTTGTAAATGGAATTTTTAAAGCATTCTGAATGTAAAAATAAAGAAAAAAGTCTGCAAGACAATAAGAAACACTTTGTTGAAATCGGTTGTGAAAATGTTGGAAATCTGATCCCATATATAAAGGAACACACACACACACACACAACCAACCTGGGTTTTATAATAAGTATAACTCGATAACTCGATATTAATAAGTATAACTCGATATGAGTTGTCCCCCTTTCATTAATGCCTCTTAATCGTGTTTTCAAATTGATTTCATGCAAAAACAATTGTGTGTTTCCAAATTTTGGCGCTGTCAGAACCATCGCAAGGTAATTTTACGTAGTCCTGTGAAGTTTTGTTGAAATCGGTTGAAAAATGTAGGAAATCCGATCCAATATATAAACGTACAGACACACACACACACACACACACAATCTGCATTTTATAATAAGTAAGATATATATAGTTTATGAAAAACTTGGTAATCTGTATGGGTAAACCTAAGGAGGATAAAATCCAGAGAGATCAATGTAAATCCAGAGCAAATAATTTAAATAAAAACAGACAACTTTAAGGTTCCATGTAATAAATTATTTCACCACAGCCCTTTTAAAAGGACTGTGGATCATCAGACTTTACTTCCAAAGGTTGAATACCTTCTATTTAATATATTGATCCATCTTGCTTACATGAAAGTAGAGGTTAAATCTCCCCGCACCCCAACATACTTTACTATTTCTGCGTCTTTATTTGACAGAATGCTTGTTTTTTTTTGTTGTTTTTGTATTTGTGAAACGTTATTTTTAGTGAAAATAATGTATGTGTTATTTCAAGTGGACAGGCGAATTCATAAACAACATTGCATTGTTGAAATATTGATTTTCCCAATCACTACTTTATCACGTCGATTAACGTGCCATTTATCTTATGATAGTTCAATTAAATTGCATATCACTAACGAACTCAATAAAAATGCACTACAGGCAATTCGACAAAGATTTAGCAATAACACAAAAATGCTGTATCATAATAAATGTAAAAAAACGACTACAAATACTAATAGCATTAATCATAAAATCCTACAACTCAGCATCAATAAAATGTTATCAAAATTAAGAACAGACATCATATTATTCTGCTTGTTCCTTTGTTAGCACGTACGTTGCGCCCCGCCAATACTTCATAAATAAAGACTATTTGTTGTGTAGAAAAATGGCCGGCTTTTTTTTTCTTTTTCTTTTTTCCCTATTTTTTTAATCGATTTTAAGCCCATGCAAGCTACTAACACACAAGAGGTTGCGGGGCGTGAAAGAATTAGGAACAAAATATTTAATATACATTTAATTCTGAATTAACCCTCTTTCATATCAATTGGTTTATCTCTTTATGTAATATAATATTATTCATATTTAATTCGTAAATACTGAAAATGAAATTTTGAAAAAATTGAACAGAACTTGTTTCTATTATTTAACTAAACATGTTTGGGAGAATTAATGCTACCGAAATATACCTTTAGATAATCGTTATATCTATTTTTTATGTTTATAGTTGATTTATGACCTGTAGTCGATATTACTTTTGTCAAATTTTCTTAATTACACAGCGGCCCTTTCAGTAAATGCCCTTCAGTTTTAGTTCCCCCACCCCATCTCCCCCTTTTTCTTTTCTTTTCCTCTCTCTCCCTCTTCTTCTGATCTTTAACATTAGATCGTCTATTGTGTGTGTATGTCACCACAAACTGTATCCTTTCCGGTTAGATCTTTAATGTATTAGACATCCGACAACATTCATATTTCTCTCCCTTAAACCGTCTTCGACTCACCTCTCTAAAACTTCTCTCTGTTAAATTTTAATCCCCCACCTTCTCTCGTCTTTTACCCCTTTCTATAGCTTTCAATTACTCTAACATTCGTCCCACACTCTCATACTTACACTCTCTAAATTTTATTTTTATTTCCGGAGTTGTTTTTTCTGTTTTCTTTTTGAATTTGTAGGTCTGATGAATTGGATCATTTACGATTCCAATGGAATAAATTATGACCATGGAATATTAGTGTTTAAGCCTCTCTCTCTCTCTCTCTCTCTATATATATATATATATATATATATATATATATATATATATATATTCTGTTTATACAAAAATATATATTTATATAAAAAAAAGTATAATTTATATTAAAAAGTATAATTTATATATTTTTTACTATTATTTTCTAAGATGTTGTTTATTTTTAATATACCTTTAATTCTGAAATAACTATCTTTCATGTAAATTGGTTTATCTCTTTATATAATGTAATATTATTTTTGTTAATAGATTTCTATCCGTTACTGGGTATAAAATAAATAGTTTATTTCTTCTCTTTTTTTCTTTTTTTTTTTCTCCCTCTTATTTTCTCTTTCCTTTCCTTTCTCCCCAAACCACTCCTCATATCCAGACTTACACTACTCCCTCACTAACTTACGTATAGCTCCCCCAAGTGGTGATGTCAGAAATTTAGGAGGAGATAACTCCGACAAGGTTATGCGCTCTTTTCCTTTGTCTGTCCTATCGTTAATATGTTTTGGGATTGACAAATTTTCCAAACCCTCAATCCGCATAATGTTTTCCAGATATTTTCAGCTCTCTCTTTCTACACAGGGAAAAAGACGTTAGCTTCTTTTTTTAAGGTTTTATTTTAAGGTTCATTTTTTATTGCAAATGTTTATTGTCCCTTCGAGTTAAGGTTTCCTAAAAAGAAAGTTTCCAAAATTAGCTCATATAAAGACCAAATGCTTAAAAAATCATTTGACTCCTAAATAAATTCTGAATTCAGTAATACTATAATTGTAAACGGGATGTGATTAAAATTAATTTGCATTGAAAACGTGTTTTGTTTGTGGAAATACAATAGAAATCACAATAGGAAAATACAATCAGAATAACAATAGGAAAGACAGTAAGAATAACAATAGGAAAATACAATAGAAATCACAATAGGAAGTAAAATAGGAACTGTAATAGGAATAACAATAGGAAAAAGAATCAGAATTAACAATAGGAAATACGTTCGGAATAACAATAGGAAACACAATAGAAAAACAATAGGAAATATAATAGGAATAAAAATAAGAAATATATTCGGAATAACAACAGGAAATACAAACGGAATGACAACAGGAACTATAATAGGAATAACAACAGGAAATGCAAACGGAATAATAACAGGAACTATAATAGGAATAACAACAGGAAATACAAACGAAATAATAACAGGAACTATAATAGGAATAACAACAGGAAATACAAACGGAATAATAACAGGAACTATAATAGGAATAACAACAGGAAATACAAACGGAATAATAACAGGAACTATAATAGGAATAACAACAGGAAATACAAAAGGAATAATAACAGGAACTATAATAGGAATAACAACAGGAAATACAAACGGAATAATAACAGGAACTATAATAGGAATAACAACAGGAAATACAAACGGAATAATAACAGGAACTATAATAGGAATTACAAACGGAATAATAACAGGAACTATAATAGGAACAACAGGAAATACAAAGGAATAATAAGGAACTATAATAGAATAACAACAGGAAATACAAACGGAATAATAAGGAACTATAATAGGAATAACAACAGGAAATACAAACGGAATAACAGAACTAACAGGAACTACAAACGGAATAATAACAGGAACTATAATAGGAATAACAACAGGAAATGCAAACGGAATAATAACAGGAACTATAATAGGAATAACAACAGGAAATACAAAAGGAATAATAACAGGAACTATAATAGGAATAACAACAGGAAATACAAACGGAATAATAGGAATAACAGGAAATACAAACGGAATAACAGGAACAATAGAATAACAACAGGAAATACAAACGGAATAATAACAGGAACTATAATAGGAATAACAACAGGAAATACGGAATAACAGGAAATAGGAATAACAACAGGAAATACAAACGGAATAATAGGAACTATAATAGAATAACAACAGGAAATACAAACGGAATAATAACAGGAACTATAATAGGAATAACAACAGGAAATACAAACGGAATAATAACAGGGAACTATAATAGGAATAACAACAGGAAATACAAAAGGAAATACAATCGGAATAACAACAGGAAATAAAGAAATAGGACAATAGGAATAACAATTAGAATAACAATAGAAAATACATTTGGAATAACAATAGGATATACAAACGGAATAACAGGAACTATAATAGGAATAACACAGGAAATACAAACGGAATAATAACAGGAACTATAATAGGAATAACAACAGGAAATACAAACGGAATAATAACAGGAACTATAATAGGAATAACAACAGGAAATACAAACGGAATAATAACAGGAACTATAATAGGAATAACAACAGGAAATACAAAAGGAAATACAATCGGAATAACAACAGGAAATAAACTCGGAATGACAATAGGAAATATAATAGGAATAACAATTAGAATAACAATAGAAAATACATTTGGAATAACAATAGGATATACAAACGGAATAACAATGGAAACTATAATAGGAATAACAATAGTAAATACAATAGGAATAACAATTGGAAATACATTCGGAATAACAGTAGAAAATACAATAGGAATAACAATAGAAATACAATAGGAAATACAATCGGAATAAAAATAGGAAATACAATCGGAATAACCCGAAACGTTTACCGGGAACAAACAGTCTGTATTTGGAGGTAAAAATGAATTGATTAAGCACACAAAAATAGCTGAACCCCCAAAGCTTTAGATGACAAGATCCTGACAGCTGATCTCTTCTCTGACCTAGCTCTAACATCTCACTGGGTGAAGTGGGAGTCAACTGGCTGGTTGGATTCAATGCCTCAATCCAAACATTCCATCGTCACCGAGCGGAACTTGAATTTTCATCTATCTTAATAGTTTGTTTTTTTCTAATATTCTCACACACGCAGTAACCTGCTGCGTTTTAGTGGCTTTGTTTCCTTGATTTGGTTGAAATTATTAAAAGAAAATTCTAATTCATTTATTTCCCCACTCCCGTCAGTTAAGTGCCATATGTGATACACGCTTGGGGGATCATGTCTCTTTCGTTTCATGACTGACTAGGCAGAAAATGTTCCTGCAATATGCTGCTGTTTCTTTCTGCTATTGACCAGTTGCCTTGTAAGGCTATAGAATCCAGTCTGCCCTACTATTTACCCACAGCTGGGAGAGAAGAGTTGGATTTACACCTTTCCCAAGGTTATTTGCGCGTAAGTGAATTCGACTAGAATTCGAACTCGGCTCTCCGAATCCTCAATCCGAGTCGCAATCCATTACCCCTACCTTGCGTAGTCGAATCGTCGGCGACTAAAGCATTTCCCTTCATCAGGATTTTACTGCGTGGATAGACACCCAGTAGGGTAAAAGAAAAAACTAAAAAAAAACAAAAAACTTATCAAAAGATGAATAAGCCATCTTGTAGTGTCAACGTCCATCTATTACACTGGGTTAGACTGGTCTCCATAGCTAAGTATGCAGTCACGGTGGAGTAATGGATAGCGGCTCGGATTGAGGAATCAAAGAACCGAATTCCAGTTGACCCCTGAGAAAAGGTATGAATCCTCTCCTTCTCCCCCCAGCTATGGGTAAATAGCAGGACAGACCGGGTTCTATAGCCTTGGATGGTAACTGTTCTGCCTCGTCAGTCATGTATCGAAAGATCCTTTAAGCGTGTATCACGCGTGGCACATAACTGACTGACAGTGATGACACAACATCGCTGGACGAAGGGCTTCCTAGGTTGAAGTCAACTGAAGGTTCCACTGGTTGAATCAACGGCCAAGTGCCCGTAAACAATGTAAGTCTTTAAGTAGTGTGGAACAACTGGCTGATTCACATGAAACCCTATAAACCAAATTATTGACAGCCCATCGTCGCCGAGCGAACCCAGAATTTTCACCAATCGCAGGAAGAACTAGGTGCCTTAAGCGCATATTGGGTTCAACCCAGACCACAAGTGGAACTCGCTGAAGATACTGGAGAAAGTTGGTCGGTCCCGTATATTAAATTCCTCTTGCTTATCCTCTGCCTCTACAAGAGCCAGATCAGACCAAAATCGCTGCTATATTGTTATACAGGAATAAAGTGTCGCTTGAACATAGATCGCTAGTGAGCAAACACAGGCAATCCCATTATTGAATTAGGTAGATCACGTGACCACAGAGGAAATATATATATATGGGAATATATCTTGACGACTATTGATCGCATTTCTATTCTATCCTCTATTACTATTCGGATCTCCATTTCTAGCCTATCCTCTATTGCTATACGGACCGCTATTCTCTACCCTATTCACTATACTATTTCTCTATTCGGATCACTATACGGCTTACTATTCGAGCGAGTATTATCGAGCAAGTACTATTAGTGCGAGTGCTATGTGAAAGTGTCTGACACCAGTATTGTTCAACAGCGTTACTATAGTTGTATCTGCGATTACAAAGTCTCTACTACAACGAGCATTACGAAAGTGACAGCGAGTATTCGTTGGCACCACAATAGTGGCAACGAGTGTTCGTTAACATCGCAAAACATATATTGTAAGAAACAGACCATTCTTTACTTTTCCTATCTCGAAAGTGTTAATTCTTATTTCCACCCAGCATTCGCTTTCCCACAGACGAAACGTTGCAAGCCACTGGCTATTCTAAAGCTAAAGTGTTCAAACAAAGTACATTCTTTAGATCCACCAGTTCTGCGTCTCTTACCTTCAATCTGTCCTATGAGTATCAAATTTTCTAAACCCTCTTTCCTCATTATGCGCCCAACTGTCTCTTTCTGATGTTAACTATAAACGTCCTTTGTGCTTCCATTTCCTCTAATACTTCGCCGTTTCTCATATGTTCAGTGCATAACATATTCTCAGCATCCTTCTGTAGAACAACATTTCTGTTGCTTCAAGTCGCTTCTTCATAACAGTTCAGTACCCTTTTCTTCGTTTGTAACTGTTATATAGGAATAAAGTGTCACTGCCGACACTTGAGTTTGAACATAGATCGCCAGTGAACAAACACAGGCGATCCCATTATTGAATTAAGTAGACCACGTGACCATAGAGGAAACGCATATATAGAAAGGTAGCGTGACGTCTAATTGATCCCCCTTTCTAGTCTATCCTCTATTACTATTCGGATCTCCATTTCTAGTCTATCCTCTATTACTATACGGACCGCTATTCTCTACTCTATTCACTATACTATTTCTCTATTCGGATCACTATACGGGTTACTATTCGAGCGAGTATTAGTGCGAGTGATATTTGATGGCATCTGACACCAGTATTGTTCAACGGTGTTACTGTATTTGCATCTGCGATTACAAACTCTCTACTACAACGAGCATTTACGAAAGTGACAACGAGTTTTCCTTGGCGTCACAAAAATGGCAACGTGCGTTCATCGACATCACAAAAGTAACGAAATTTTCCTATAAGGTGAATAATAAGGTAATTAACATGGATGCGCGGTGGTGTAATGAATAATGGCTCCGAATGCGGAATCGGAGAGCCAAGTTCGAATTCCAGTGGAGTCCGTTACATTCACTTAGGCGCAAATACCCTTGAGAAAGGGACCAAACCATCTCTTCTCCGCGCAACGATGTTTAAATATTAGGATAAACTGGATCCTATAGCCTTGGTTGGAAACCAGTCTAGAAGAATGAAAAACTCTGAACCACCGTAGAGAAGGTTGGGCTCCGTCATGTTACCTTGCCCCAAACACACCAGGCAGCTGTTACGGTTGCAGTGCAAGCCGTGTCGCTACGACCCTAATGGGTTTACGGGATTCCTAGTCGTGACTCAATAGTCTTTGAGTTTCCAAAATGAAGCATTTTTATGAATAATCTTTCTGTCCCTAATTATTTACTGTTAGTTTTTAGTACAACTGACAAGTCGTTATTCTACGACTGTTACATGGACAACATGGACAACAAAATTATTTTAACTGCATCTTACCATGGCTGTAGTGTTTTCAAGGAATTATTACAGGTGGCTTTCGGCTTACGACAGAGTTCCGTTCCTACGATCAAGTTGGAACGTATCGGCGTTTATCCGTGAATAGGCATACACTCACTCAATACAATATGGCGTACAACCCGGAAGTGACCCTACACCACCTTCCTCGCTCTAACGCCGTACGACGACTTATTCTTCCGCCGCGCGAAGTATTCTCTCACCGCGCTGTTTGCGTGCGCTGTAGGTACGAGCCAGAGTCGAAACAGATTCATAGATATTTCCTCCTAACTACAAATCGTCGTAGATCCGGACTGTCGTAATTCGGAGGCTTACAGTATTTAACAAAAGACAGTCCATGTTGCATGTTCTTAATATCCTATATTAGCTAATCTGAAAGCCTAATAATTTAAATCAAGTTTTTGTAAATAACGAATAGGGGTTTAAGTGTTTTACATATATATATATATATATATATATATATATATATATATATAAAAAGAAGATATAACCAAATTAATAAAATAGAAAATTATTATCTCTTCGCTATCTATATAAAAAAAAAAGTATCATCGTCTGAAAATTCTCTATTCTATTTATGTGACAATAATGGACGGAACACGAAGAAAAACATTTTTTTTCCATGTTTTCGTGAATATTCCTTGTTTAGAACCAACCCAACACATGTGACGTCACCTTATCAAAATAAAAGTCACTGCGCATGCGTACAAGATATCAAAACAAGTTCATGCTGTGTTTGGCGATATTTGGGCGGGAAGGGTGAGTAGGTTAGTTGTTTTGAAAGCACCCTTCGATTTTTGACGTTTCAAGGGTTTGTTTTTTTTTATTTTATTTTAGTTTAATTTAGTTTATTTTTTTTTTTATCGGGGTGGGAAGGCTCCTTCTTTTACTTCCCGGGATTTTTTTTTTTTTTTTTTTTCACGTGTCTTGCTTTCCGTTACTGTTCGCTTCCTTTGAATTCTAATTCGCGTTTTTAGCCATTCTTTTCCTTTAGACTTCTTTTCTTTTAATTCTTTCTGATTTTTATTCACAAAGAAAAGAAAAAGAAAAACTAAAGGATATTCTTTATTGTATTTATTTGAATATTTCCTTTTGTCTATTTCGATATTTTTTTTTCTCTTCTTCTAAATTTAAAAAAAAAATATTTCATATCTCTTTTCTTTTATACAAAATACTTTACGGCGACTCTTTTGTGCATTTCGAAATTCTGTTGTTTTGCTTTTTGGTCTGTGGTTTAAAAAAAAAAAACTCCCTCCATCTGCCATTTTTTCTTTCTCGTTCTTTGCCGTCTAATTCGTGACTTCCTCCTCCTCCTCCTATACGCCGTGTTCCTTCAGAACGTAAGTGATCGTGGCCCTCCACAACTTCCTATTCTTTGTAGTTCTTAATAACATCTATCTTTTCATCATCAAGTAAGCGGCTCGATGCTTACCCACAAGCCCTTTCTTTCGAACTGTGATTAAAAATTAATTTCAGATTATTAATTCTCCAAAAAATTTCAACTGTCTCTTTCTGATTCTGAGTATAAAATCTCAGAAATTCGGATATTATTCGCTTCTGGAGTAATGGCTCAGATTGATGAATCGGAGATCCGAGTTCGAAACCCAGTAGAGTTCCTTAAATTTTACGCGCAAATACCCTTGGAAAAGATATGAATCCATCTCTTCCTCCCACGCAGCTATGGGTAAACCGTAGACGGAGGTCCTATAGGTTCTGGTGGCAACAGGTCTAAGAGAAGGGACAACTCTGAATTCAAAACCTCCAAATATTCGTTAAATAACCTCACCAACCCGCAGTCGGCCAAGTTTCATCCTGTACGGAGAGCTGGCTCCCGCCCAACTGGAAGACTTCAGCTCCGCTTCAAGGATGTCTGCAAACGAGACATGAAGCTGGCCGACATCGACCCCAACGCCTGGGAAGCCGCGGCTGACAATCGTCAGCTTTGGAGAGCCACAGGTCAGAGACGTCGTCACGATTGCAGAAGCCGCGAGGGAAAGATCAACAGACAGCAAAGAGAGTCAGGAGAAAAGCAAGGACAGCCTCCGTCTCCGTGTCATCCAGTTTCATTTGCGCTAAGTGCCTGAGAGACTGCCGCCCCAGAGTGGAACTACACAGTCACCAGAAGCGATGTAACTCCATCGCCTAGAGAAAAGAAAGCGCTACTCCATCGTTTCCCGAGACGGACGGGTGCCGATCGAACGAACCCGCAGTTGACCAAACGTGGTGAGTATGACTACACCCCTAAAGACCTGGTCAGTCAGAGAAAGGGTGCGGCCAAGGCGTGAGAACACCCTGGATCGGCATCTGATTTGTGGCGTCGACTGTGTTTTTTCTCCAGTTTTCCTCTTCAGTTTTTAAACTTCTTTACGCCGTTGTCTATTAAAGATTCGCTGTTTATACTTTTATCATTTTATTTGCTTCACATGAGAAAATAATGACATCATCCAGATGATGACATTCCACACAACCTCAAACAAAAGGCTAGGAAGGAAATTCCCATCAATACTGGAAAGAGCGATAACAGCTACTGGACTTGAAAAACCTAATTTCCTGAAAAATTGTTTCAAGAAAAAAGATTTTATAAATTTCGAGCACTGGCTGCTCGATCAATGAAAGCCAAATGTTTCCTTATAAGGAAACGGCTAATATTATCGTTACCATTACTCTTTTTTTCACCCTCTTTTTCTTTGAATATATATTATATAAGTTTCATTCTACGTTTAAGAAAACAGTTCAAGATGCAAACTACGAACAAAATACACCAAAATCAATCAAGTCTGAAGGTTTAAATATCTAGGTAGTGTTTTAATAGAGGACCTTCCAAAAGCTAAGCAAAGTATTAAGAAACAGGAAAATTTAGTTAGAAACAAAAAAAAAGAAAGAGTGCCCAACTGTAATATCGCTCCTCCTATACTATTTTAAAAATCATTTCACACCGAGTCAGGCGGGAATGGCACTAATACGCAGGGGTTTACAGGCAGTGAAAGCGAAGACTGAGAATAAGAAGGATTAAGGAAATTGTAAACCTCCAAATATGTGTTAAATAACCTCACCAACCCACAATTGGCGAAGCCTGGTGAATAGCGGTACACCCTTAAAGACACGGTCAATCAAGAAGTGATAAAGCCCTTGATTTGGATTTCTATCTTAAGACGGGAAGAAATAATCCTAATCCCTTTGAGGCACTTTTTATCCGGTACAGTAAAATTATAAACAAAACGGGAATAAAATAAGCAAGAACCAATCATGTTTACCTTTCAACTACTTGTAAATGACTTTCATCTTCTGGTCACGAATTTTAAGTAACTCATCCCGGTTGGACAATTGCCGGTTGATGAGGCTATTTAATCCATAGTTGGGGGTGTATGGCCGTTGACTCTGAGGAGTTCATCCGCCCTTTAACATCTGTTGTTTTTTTGTTTTTTTGTTGTTGTTTTTTTTTTGTGTGTGTTGCTGGGATTCACTTCAGGCGGTTTAGTCATCATTTTATTTGCTTCACATGAAAAAATAATGATGATGACATTCCACACGACTTCAAACAAAAGGCTAGGAAGGAAATTCCCATCAATACTGGAAAGAGCGATAACAGCTACTGGACTGAAAATTTTTTTTTATAAATTTCAACCTACATTAGCACTGGCTGCTCGATCAATGAAAGCCGAATGTTTCCTTATAGGGAAACGGCTAATCTTATAATCCTCACTATTCTTCTATTATTTTTTTCACCCTCTTTTTCTTTGAATATATATTATATAAGTTTCATTCTACGTTTAAGAAAACAGTTCAAGATGCAAACTACGAACAAAATACACCAAAATCAATCAAGTCTGAAGGTTTAAATATCTAGGTAGTGTTTTAATAGAGGACCTTCCAAAAACTAAGCAAAGTATTAAGAAACAGGAAAATTTAGTTAGAAACAAAGCAAAGAGTGCTCAACTGTAATATCGCTCTTCCTATACTTTTTTTTAAATCATTCCCCCCACCCCGAGTCAGGCGAGAATGCCACGAATACACATGGGTTTACAGGCAGTGAAAGAGAAGACTGAGAATAAGGAGGATTAAGGAAAGGACAAAAGATGAACGGGATTCAAGAAGACAGAGGATGGCGATTTACATTGCATTTATATTTTTGAAGATTGCAGTTATCGGGGAAGCAAGTAAACAGAAGGGAATTCCACAGACGGGAAGTGCGAGAAAAGAAATTGTAGAAGCGTCGGTCGCATTCAGCCTTTTCAGGAATAAAAGGACGCATTAGATTCGTGTAGTCGGGGGCACCAGGAAGAAAAAAGCACGTCCGAGCACTGGCCATGAAAATATTTGTAGAAAAGACAGAGGGAGGCCACTAGCTAGTTCAAGAGTAAAATGGTGAGGCCTGGTTGCCAATCACAAAATAAGCAAATCTCTCTTATTATATTTTTTTTTTATTTTTTAGCTTTATCAGCTCTTCGGGCCCCCTCTATTCTTGGGGCCCCTCTATTCTTGGGGCCCCTCTATTCTTGGGGCCCCTGGGCAGCAGCCCATACTAGCGCTGCGTCAAGGCATAAATGTTACACGGAATTTAAGTAACCCAACAAGTGTTGTTATATCGTTAAACCATTTTCTGCCTCTTTCATCGCTTGTCTAATTTACAACCTTAATTTTTTTTTTCGAAGTTAAGCAACGTCTTACTTGGTCAGTACTTAGATAGGTGACCCAACAAGTGTTGATATATCGTTAAACCATTTTCTGTTTCTTTCATCGCTTCTCTAATTTAGAGCCTTAATTTTTTTTTTCGAAGTTAAGCAACGTCGAGCTTGGTCAGTACTTACATAGGTGACCCAACAAGTTTTCATATATCGTTAAACTATTTTCTGTCTCTTTAATCGCTTCTCTGATTTACAGTCATTTTTTTCGAAGTTAAGCAACGTCGAACTTGGTCAGTACTTAGATGGGTAACTCAGCAAGTATTAATATGTCGTTAAATTAACCAAACTAATGTAACCATGTTCTGTTTCTTTCATCGCTTCTCTTATTTGCAGTCTACTTTTCCGAAGTTAAGCTCCGTTGAGCCTGGTCAGTACCTAGATGGGTAACCCAAAAAGTGGTGGTATATCGTTAATTTAAGCAATCTCACGTAACCGTCTTCTTTTTCTTTTATCGCATCTCTTAAATTCAGCCTTTTTTTTTTTTTTTGAAGTTAAGCAACGTCGATCTTGGTCAATACCTAGATGGACGACTCAACAAGTGTTGATTTGTCGTTAAATTAACCAAAATAACGCAACCATCTTCTGTTTCTTTCATCGCTTTCATTTTCGAAGTTAAGCAACGTTGAGCTTGGTCAGTACTTAGATAAGTGACCCATCAAGTGTTGACATGTCGTTAAACCATTTTCTGTCTCTTTTTTATCGCTTCTCTAATTTACAGCCATTTTTTCGAAGTTAAGCAACGTCGAGCTTGGTCAGTACTTAGGTGACCCAACAAGTGTTGATATATCGTTAAACCATAAATCAACAGCCTCTTTTTACGAAGTTAAGCAACGTCGATCCTGGTCAGTGCCTTGATGGGCAACTCAACAGGTGTTGATATATCGTTAAATTAACTAAACCATCGTGACTATGTCCTGTTACTTTCATCTCTTCTCTTATTTACAGCCTCTCTTTACGAAGTTAAGCAACGTCGATCCTGGTTAGTAACAGGATGGGTGACGCTTGCGAATATCAGTTTCTGTAAGGTGAGGGTGTTGTCATGGGTAACGGCTCGAAATTTGGAAGCGGTTTTACTAAATTTTTTTCAAGTTTTTTTTTTTTTGAAGAATTTTTTAAGTCCATTTCTCTATAGTTACTTTTCTTTCATATTCAAAATATATGAGCCTGTTCTTTTTATTATTATTATTTCTTACTTTCATATATATATAAACATTCTCTACCTAACCCTGTCTTTATTTCATTTTCATCCGCTTCCTTTAGAAGTCGGGCTTAAAAAAAAACATTTCATTGATTTAAATTATTCGTACCCTCTCTTTTATTAAATTATTACATCTTTAGATATTTATTCTTCCATCTCAGCAGCTCGCCGTTAAAAATGCATAAGAAAGCGTTTTCTATTTTTGCGTTCAATCGATTGCAGCATTGTCAAACTTCCTTAAAAATATGTTTATTTACCAGTAACTCTTAGTATATATATATATATATATATATATATATATATATATATATATATATATATATATATATAAATTTAAATAAGTTTTTCGTGGTACAGAATTTAATAATAGATAGGAAAAGACAATATTTATAAGGCATTTTTTAAAAGCAAAAGCTAAAATAAAAACAACCGGTTTCGTCCCAGGACTTATCAAGTTTATTTATTCTGGGAATTTAAAAAAGCGTGTAAATTAATTTTCAATTAACGAATGTAATCGAATGGGGGGAAAAAAATTATGAATTTCAAGGAACTAGTGTCCAATAATATTCAGACCCAGCAAGCATTCCCCCTGTTTACAAAGGGAAGTCTCACGGGATCTGATATACATATATGTATATATATATGATGATGATGATGATGATGATGAACTCTTCCGTCGTTTTCGATGTATGAGTGTCTTTCAATTTAGTTTTTATGCTTATGTTTCCTATGAGGCAACAGTCCTGCACGGGATTTGCTAACAAGTCCACGCGAGGGACATGCTGAACAGTTGACTGTCATATGGGCTGATGTGTTACCCCGAGATTTTGCGCTCTTAATTCTCTCAGGTGTTTGAGTCGATTCTTTTCAAAGTTATATATAATTTAAAGAAAAACAGACCACTTTAAGGCTCCATTTGTTATAATTTATTTCACCAGAGACTTTTATTTTTCCTTTGCATCTTCAGACATCACTTTCAAAAGGTGAAACGAAAAATGAAATTAAAATTTACACTTTTGACGCACAGTATTAAACTTATATAACTTAACATAGAAGGTAGCGAGGAATAGTGTGAGGGGCATGGTAGAGTTTAGAGAGGGAATGGAGAGTTTTAAAATTTCTTTTTCTTTTTCTTTCTGTTACAATACTTAATACTGAGGAGGGAGGGGGTAAGGATCAGACCTTGACCTATTTAATCGGTCAACTCAACGGAAATGATATGGGGAAAAGACTAGTGATTTACAAAGGAGGCCACATATGGAGCAAGTGTGAGGATTGTGAAATGAGATCACTGTTAGATTGGGTGACCTTTTGGATCTTGCTCTCGCTTCTTGAATATATATATATATATATATATATATATATATATATATATATAATATCAAAGCTGTAAGTGGAAAGGATAATGTGACGTCGTCCTCCGGTCGCAGCGCCGACTGTGTCGTTCTATCCTGATCCACCACGGCGCCAGATGTGACGTCACGTGGCTGCCCCAGGCTCTGATGTCCCGGTCACGGCGTCAGATGTGACGTCCCCAAACAGCACCAATTGTGACGTCTTCGCCGTGCGGCGTCAGCTGTTCGCTCCTCGCTGCTCCAAACGTGACGTTCTAACCCTTTGGTGATTCGGGTAGGAATCTGGTTAGATTGATACCAGCCTCGCCGTTCCCAACCTACTTCCAACGCCTAGTTACCAGGGTAACTGCACTGATCCCCAGTCTGCCTACCCACGTTGTGAATTGATCTTAGACAGACGAGATCAAACAGGGTTGGGGCCGTAATGCAAGCTGAGTTCAACAGGGGTGATAACACACAATTATGTATAAAAAGAAAAGAAAAATGAAAACTCACAAAGTCCAAAGTATCAAAGAAAAAAGGTAACAAACTTTTATGTCTATTTGTTCGGTACATAGGACTATGTCTACTTCCCGACCCGTGCTGTGGATTGTGGCACGACGCTTTCTGCTAGGCAAACTTTAAGGCTTCAAGTTGTCTGCTCTCTAAGAAATTTGTGTTTCGGTGTGTCTTTGGACGAAAGTCGAAAAACTTATTTCTGTGGTCTGATTCTAAGTCGCTCTTCAAACTGCTTGTTCTTGGTTGAAGAAGAGTCCAAAAGTGTGCGTGAATCTTGGTCAGCTATCTTGACGCGGTTTCAACACTGGGCGCTCATCTCTGCTTGTCGTCCAAGGCTCAAAACTTCTCGCCAGGGTCCGCGACTGAACTCAAACTTCTTCTCTCCAGAGTCTGAATTACTGGTCACTCATCTCCGCCGCCGGTGCGCGAACTAACTTCTTCTCGCCAGCTTGGGTCGAACGAACTTCTGCACTCAGGCCAAACGAACTGGCCTCTTCTGCCCGCTAGGGGGCGAACGAATTCGGCCCGCCGTCCGCGGCTCAACTCATTTCTGTCGGTTGGGGTCTTGCTTTTATTGAAGCCGTCAAAACTGGGGTGGGTCTGTCGGCGCCATTATTCTTCGATAATTCTAAATACGTATCCACCCTTCTTATTTCTGGTTAGGGATTTTTCACTCTTTTCCATTTTCGGTAACTCTCCTCTCACTCCCACTCTCTTGCTGTGCTTCTGAGGGGCGTGCACTAACTTCCCCACTTCTTCGTATCGGCTCCTCACACTTACACTTCTGATAGAGGCGTCGACCGGTTTTCTTCGTGCGTCACGTGACCGCTCTCGGCCAATGAGGTCCAGGTCGGGTATCTTTCCTCCTCCTTCGTGCGTCATGTGATCTACTTGGCCAATGACGTCTTAGTCGGGCGTGAACAATCCGTGGCTTTGTTTTGGGAAAGAAATACCTTGCTTAACAAAAAAAAAAAAAAAAATGAATTAAATCGCCCTTATCATGAGCAGCCGAGATCACACTCTCGGCTTTTTAACACGTGGTATTTGTCAAGCAGTTTATAGCTAATTGGACATGATCTAAGAAAGGAATTTCCTAGCCTAGCTGGCGTTTCTAAAGCGAAATAAAAATATTTCATTTTCCTTTCGGCCGAGGGTTTGATAACAAAAATCTTTATTATCGCAGGTCAAACGTTTATTCTGTCAAAAGAAAGAAAAATTTTGCCAGTGAAAACTTCTTGTGTGGGATTTTTCTAATTCTGAAGACTGTCTGTGTTTCGTCAATGTTCAACAATTTTTTTTTTCTTTTGGGTGACATCCAATTGATAAAATTCCATTTTTCGTGGACACGCGGAAATCGGTCAAATGCTTGTTCGTATGTGACCTAGATATTTTCGACATCTGCTACCTATCAATTATAGCCGTGTGTGTGTGTGTTCGCCTATGACCCGTCTCGTATTACTTTTTCTTCCTTTCTTCTTCGTTTTCTCTTTCTTTCTCCCAAATCGCTTGAATGTAAAGAAAGAATTATTCTTAAAACCTAAAATATTTTTCGGCCTTAAATAATTATCAAATGGTTGATAAACCGTAAAAAGCAAATCATATATCTATGAATATTTCTTTCAAATCGCCAGGATGCATGGTGCCACAATAATTCAAATAGATTAATAATTTATAACCGATTTTTCGATAATGTGTTAAGTTTTTACTTTGATATATATTTGCTATGGTGCGCAGGATCGCCTCATAAGTGATGTTATGATTTGGGGGTCATGACAAGTCTCGGGTCTTTCAACATCATACTTGTTCACCCAAGAGACCCTACCGAAACAATACCTATTCCTCCAGCCGATCCTGAAGCAAAAAATCCACCAAGCGCACAGCAACGGACATATACATAACTGCCACTGCTGATCTTAAAATAGCAAGCGACCATTCAGAAACACCGTACGTCACTTCCTCCTCAGCCAAGACAAAAGAGAACAAACTGAATGCTCGTCTTTTCCCTCTTAGGTCCAACACGTAAGAAGACCCACAATCTATGGCGACTTAAGCCACAAATAATATCAATGCAGGAAGAACACGGAACACAAATTGAAAGTTAAAAGGGATATTACTGAAATTCATATATACAAATACTAAAGAAATAATAGTTCTTGTTGCAAACAAATTGTTCTCTTTGTGGCTATATTATAATGAAATAATATAAGTCCACTTAACAGAAGTCTTTTGATGTTGTAGAATGGTTTCGTTTACGTTTAAGTACGGTTTTCATGTCAAAGTGCAGGTAGAATCAAAGACGATATTGACGTCCTGTGCCTGGCAGATCTTGGTAGAAAGAAGAAGAAAAAAAAACAGAATAGCGTTCTTTATAATTGGCGCCAACATATTCTGGCTAGTGATTGGTTGGTTTGACGATATACGTGATCTTAGAGAGTGCAATTTACCAAAGGCGACAACTCACGTAACATATTTTTCTTATATATGTTAGGACATCCGAACGCTTTGTGGAACTGCTCCGAAGGTCTCCCATCAATAGCAATTTGATGGTCAGTTTGAATAGGGTGAGCCTGTTTACCAGAGCTCCTATGTATGAGGCTCTATCGGTGGTTTGAAATTAATTGGAATCAGACCCCTCCCTTAGAGAACGTACTAGCATTCCAACATATAACCTGATTGAAATCTTGTCAATCCTTGTACAAAGAACATTTTTTGAACTCAAGTTTGACATATACAAACAGGAGGAAGGATGATTGGCTATAGGTTTGCGAACACTGCTTGACGTAACGGTTAAGTAATTTCTACTTGTCGCCAGGAAAGATTTTATCTCGTATGAAACGATACCTCAGTAAAAAAAAAAATTTTAAAATCATACACGTTCCTTGGTCATATTTTTGAGTTCAATCGATTTTCACCGAATATTTTTTCTCCGACAGGAATTGAACCTGTATCCTACACAGAACCGTCATGAGGACGCATATTCTACATGAAATTTCTCGATCATTCAGGCCGGTAAATGTTGTTAATACTGTTTATTATAAACAGAGCATTTACTTAAATACTTTATACACTTACAGAAAATTATCTTTTCCACTTACGGATTTGATATTATTATCTCTCTTTAGTTGTATCTTTAAAAATAACGTATAAACAGAAATATATTAAAATAATTGTCGGATTTAGTCCTCCTCATAATATCGGTTGGGTTTCAATCCTGGCTTGAAGCAGTCGGATGTCTAGTCGCACTGAAGAGCTGTGATACAGCAAAACAGTACTTTCTGTGAATGACATAATTTAGCTCTTGAAAATATATTTCAATTGAGCACTGTTGAATGACAAGCTAATTCTATAAACAAACAGCCTGCGCTAATGCAAAGCTCTTCAGCAAAATGAATGGAGCCCTCCGACTGATTGGCATTTGCTTACATTCGTAAAAACAATACGCTAGATTTAGCAGTTTCATTCTGTCAAATGAGGATAGCTCAGTAGTAGAAACTCTGACTGACACAAAATCGGTTGGGTTTCAATCCTGGCTTGAGGCATTCGGATGTCTAGTTACACTGAGGAACTGCGAAACAGTACTGTCTGTGAATAAACACACACACACACACACACATATATATATATATATATATATATATATATATATATATATATATACTTTGAACTAAACAAATAACATAACCAACCCTCGAAAAAAATAAAACAAATAAACAAAAAATATAAATAACCAAACAAATTAAGTAAGTAATTAACAAACTACGAATAGACACATAAATAGGTAAACGTATTGTGTTTTTTTATCTTTCCACACCGAGGTGAAAGCAATCTAAAACTTAGTGTTCGCCGAAAATAACCCAATAAAAATGACTTAATAAAGTTCTATTCCCATCATAACAACAAAGTAAAATCCAGAATGATCATTGGATTCTATTTAAGAGCATTCAGAATTTGCAGCCCTCAATATTTACACAAAGAGATGAAATATATGGAAAATACTTTCAAGACATTTCAATACACTACCTAATTCATATTCAATGCGAAATAAATGTCTCATAGAATATTCCAAAACAGAAGAGCTGTCCTTCCTGACAAACAAAACAGCAAAATATATTATTCTATTCAATAACTCTATCACAAACACAACCGGAAAGAATTTATCTAAACTCAACATAAAATTTGTCACAACTACATCTAAGACTTAATCAATAAAAAACAAAACAACAAGACAAAACTTGAAGGTGAAATCTACTCTATCAAATGCAGGAATTTCCAGAATGAATAAATTGGAGAAAACTCGAGAAGTTTAAACAAGAGACTATATGAACACAAAAGGGATATTTTAAATAGCAACAAGCAAAACGCATTGGTTGTTCACCGTAATGAAACTGACCACAATTTTGACATAAGAAATGCTACTTTGATTAAAAGAGAAAATAATCGCTGAAGACGAAAATGCCTTGATCGTTCATCCACGGTAAATTTACGTCCAGGTTCTTACAATATATTACCATTTTCTATTGTGACAATATGGGATAGTCAGGGATAAATATGATAGAGAGAAAAAGAAGACAGATGAATTTGGCTATACATATGTCTGACATAATTTTCTTTTGCGGGGTTTTTATATATATGTTTGTCTTCATTTTTCTTCTTTTTTTCTTCTTCTTATTTCATTCTTTGTTTTTATTTTTGGAATCTTTCCTTCCACTAATTCCTGTGTGAAAATCCGTCCATGTATTTGGCCCCCCATATATTTACTTAGACATACGTGTTTGTGTATTATTATGTGAATGTGTTTGTCCTGTCATTTGAAAATTCCCTTCCCTACCAACCTCCTGATTTGGATCAAATATGTGTAGCGATCGGAGATACTCTTTTTCATCAGTGTCGAACATCTCTATCTATAAAAGGCAGGATGTGTGTGTGTGTGTGTGTGTGTGTGTGTGTGTGTGTGTGTGTGTGTGTGTGTGTGTGTGCGTAACGAATGCACGGCCGCAATTTTTGACGGATTTGCACCAAAATTTACATGCACATGCTCCAAGTTAGCAAGGAAGGCCAAGACCAACTCCCATCGATAGTGGAAACAATCGATTTTTTCATGCTTCTACGGCAGTTTTCATGTAGTTTGCGGCCATTTTCTACTGGCCAGAGTGAGAGCCTATAGCTGGCTGCCACGAATAGGCAGGAATATTCTATTGGCCAGCGTGAGAGCCAACAGCTGACTGACACGAATGTTAACTAGCATGATAGCATGTAAAAAGAAATCTATAGCTGCATTCGTCACAAGTGGGAAAAATTTAAATCTGCATGGCACTTTACTCCAATTGGCTCATTCGCTTGCTTAAACGTTGATTCTGATTCTGCAGAACTGGTTTGGGTGTGAAAAAGTATTTGTTGTTAACATTCTTTTTTCATTCGGTTTTTCCAGTTAACGAGTCCTTTTTTTAAAGCTGATCGTTTTGTGTTCATTTTGTTTAGTTCTTTTTTCGTAACAGATTTAATGTTTAGTATAGAGCTTAGAAAAAATTCGCAGTGTGAGATAGGCAAGAAGTAAGGCATGTAGCAACATCAGCACGGCAAAGGGCACTCCTTTAAAGGCAAGGAAGGGCAAAAATATTTTAAGTCAAGTGATAGCGATTGCTGTATGAGTCGTACGATTTTTGAATCGAGCACGGGCAACGCCGGGCAATGCTTCTAGTAACTTATAAATTGCTACTTCGTTATGGCTATATTCTTCTTCTTTATCTTATTTCATTCTTCCTTATATTTGTATTTTTTGAATTTTTACTTCTATTTCCTGTGTGAAAATACGTCCTTGTATTTGCATGCTCGTATATTTATTTATATTATTCTACTCAATAACTCTGTCACATACAAATGAATTTGTCTGTCATGGGTCCTTACCTATAACTACAGAATGAACTTTTTCTAACATTATGTATACTACGCCTCTCAAGAGAGAGGGTCGAATCGAACCGAGCTTCTCGGCTTGACGATCGAACTCTCTGCCTCTGAACAGAAAGGAACACTTGTGCCACATGCAACCCTCGTGGGGGTGGCTAGATACCGAATCGAGTCGAGCCGATAGTAGTTCACTCCAAACTAGGCTGACAGTCATACTAACACCTGACATATCTTGTATTATTATTTCGTGTAATATACCTTCGTTATTTCTACTCTTGTGTTCGTGTTGTTCTTCCTTGGTCCTAACCTGGACCATAACACTAAGTCATTTTAATATCTATCTATCTATCTATCTATCTATCTATCTATCTATCTGTCATAGGTCCTTACCTATAACTACAGAATGAACTAACACTATGTATATTACGCCTCTCAAGAGAGAGGGTCGAATCGAGTTGAGCCGATAGTAGTTCACTCCAAACCAGGCTGACAGTCATACTAACACCTTCCACATCTTGTATTATTATTTCATGTAATATACCTTCGTTATTTCTACTCTTGTATTCGTGTTGTTCTTCCTTGGTCCTAACCTGGACCATAATAATATCTGACATAATTTTCTTTTGCGTGGTTTTTATATGGATATTTGTATTTTTCTTCTTTTTCTTTCTTCCTATTTCATTCCTTATTTTTTTTTTTTTTTGAAATTTGCCTCCACTTAAAAGCTAACTCTCTAACGGAATGGGAAGGATAAAATAAATGTGGGTATGGGAAAATCAAAGATTGAACCAGTCGAGATGAAAAAGGGTACCAAAACCTAATATCTATATATATATACACTTGAAAAATATGTGTCGGTTGACCCAACGTTTCCCGGGAGTATATATATAGTCATCCACATCCCTAATATATATATATATATATATATATATATATATATATATATATATATATATATATAGGGAACTACACTCGACTCGGAAATTCTTCATTTTCTTGATTTGCTAATGGTCAAATCGATTTCGAAAGAAAAAAGATTTTAGAAAAGAAAGAGCTAGGAACATGAACGTCTGTCGAAAATAATCGTACAGCATACAGGTCCAAAGCCCAAAGAAAAAAACCCGATACGAGTAATCAACTAACTAAAAAAGTGCTCAATACAAAGTAGAGCAGACCTAGTCAAACCTAGAGAGCCAGACAAATCCACCAAGGTTTCACCTAAGCGGATCGTCAGCGAAAGCTTTCAATGCAATCATCATGGCACGATTGCATCAAGCATGAAACAGACTGTCGCCTCTAAGTGTTGACTTCTATGTTCACTTATATATATATATATATATATATATATATATATATATATATATATAGTCAAACCTAGAGAGCCAGACAAACCTACCAAGGTTTCACCTAAGCGGATCGTCAGGGAATGCTTTGAGTTTAATGTTTACACACGCTCTATCTCTGATATTGAGCACTTTATCCCATAAATATAGCACATCGTAAGACTATATTTCTTCTTATATATATATATATATATATATATATATATATATATATATATATTATTCTTTTCTAACTTTTAGATATTGTTCGTGTCTTAAATAACTTCGTTTCCTCTTTTTAATTATTTTACACATGCCATTTTTTAAACCAGAACTTGACCTGGACATCGCCAGTACACTCCCCAATATATATATATATATATATATATATATAATATTTTTCTCTTAATAATCTTAAAATAATATTAAACATAGTGCTCGGTTAACTTTAGAATTTGACATTTTAAATTTTTTAATTTGAAATTTAACTGTTAACTTAAAATCTAATTTTTATATTGATTTCTAATTTAATCTAATCTTAACTGTAATACACTAATTGACTGTACTTATACTAGAATATGTTGTCATGTCATTCAAATTATACTATTTTAAATAACTTATATTCTGATTGGTTATCATAGGTTACGTAACAAAGTATCCCCTACTGAGAGGGTTTGGTTGGCTTTTGAACTCTTAAAATCGTTTATTTTCTATTCAACATCATCACTTTATCAGAAGTGTCGAAACAAAATTGCAACTTTTATAGTGAACATATAAAATGCATATGTTGAAAATTTATATATATATATATATATATATATATATATGCATCGTATCGAAAACGTTAAATTTTCCCTTTCTCTACGAGACGATAGCTTAGGGTAGGATCTTTGATGCCAAATCGGTCGAGTTTCGATCCTCGCTTGAAGCAATCGAACGTCTAGCCATACTGACGAGCTTTGATACATCGAAACAGTCTGTTTGTGGATGATATATATATATATATATATATATATATATATATATATATATATATATATATTATATAATATAATTATATATATATATATATATATATATTATCATCCTTGATTATATATATATTATATATATATATATATTATCATCCTTGAAGCAATCGAATGTCTAGCCATACTGAAGATCTTTGATACATTGAAACAGTCTGTTTGTGGATGATAACATGACTTTTCGTAACTCAGTGCTCCTATATCATAAATAGATTAACTTTTGTTCAAAATAATGAAAATGGTTTTAATTTGTTTTACTTCTTGAAAAAGACCAAGTAAATGGTTAAAGAAATAACAAAACAAGTGTTGCAGATATATCATAGATTAAACAGTACAACAGAAGAGTATTGCATGACTAGTGAGCGTGTGTAGTATGACCCAGCGTTCAATCTATTCGACTGTTCCCCGAAGGCCTTCTCTCCTGCTAATCTCATAGACTCTTTAGAGGAGAACACCACAACACTTCCCAAACCGAAAAGTCGATTTTGCCAGATGCACAAGAAGGCTAAAAAATCAAAATATTAAAGAGACTTTATTTTTCAATTTACTTATGATGTAAATATTTATTATTGTAAAATACAATAATTGCGGCACATGGCCAAAAAAGTGGAGAGTGAGTTTAGACTGGTCATCATTAATTATCCTATATCTATCTAATCCAATTCACGACCCATTCATTCAATACAAATAACATGTATACCAAAAGAAGACATCCTTCCCCTTTTACTCCTACATATACCACAATACCCCATACACAAAGGGGATCTCCAAAATAAACCCCATGATCTAAAAATTTCTTATATACAAATTTCCTATGTACAAATATTCCTAATATATATTTTAAAGACATTTTTATGTTTATACATTCTTTTTATAGATACAAATATTTAAGTAAATGCTCTGTTTATAATAAACAGTATTAAACAACATTTACCGAGAATGTGAATGTCCGAGAAATCTTCATAGAAAATATGCATCCTCCGACAGGAATCGAACCTGTATCCTATACAGAACCGTCATATAGCCTGACGTGCCTTTAACCGATTGGGACACAGAGGAGCGTTCGGTTAGCAAGGTCGAATTTACTGTCTTTAAGGCACGTCACGCTATATGACGGTTACGTATAGGATACAGGTTCGAATCCTGCCGGAGAACGAAAATTTTCTGTGAAAATTTCTCGGACATTCAGGACGGTAAATGTTATTAATAATGTGTTTATTATAAAAATTGAGCATTTACTTAAATATTTGTATCTATAAAAGAATGTATAAACATAAAAAATGTCTTTAAAATAATTGTCAGACTTTGTCTATTTTATAATGTGACTTAATAATATATATATATATATATATATATATATATATATATATATATATATATATATGAAGATGATATGAAATGACGAGGAGTGGTATGAATCCCAATTATAAACAAGATGTAAAAACAGAAACTAACAGAAAATAACAGATGTTAGTAGGACCCGTCCAACCCACAAAAATAAGAGTTGCCGCTGTATTCTGTCATCAGACAGAATTAAGAAGCTAACTCTCTAACGGAATGAGAAGAATAAAATAAATGTGAGCGTGGGGAAATCAAGGACTGAATCAGTCGAGATGAAAAAAAGGGGCCAAAAACAAACTGAGGAGGTTATGAGTCTTATAACCAAAAGGAGAAGCCGGGACCAGGCCGGGAACGACACTCACTCACATTAACTAGATACACAAAAAAAGAGTCTAACAAAGGGGAGAGTTCACAGGACACCGTCCCGTTGTAACGAAGAGGACTTAAAGAAGGAACTCAATGTTAGCCCCTTTCACACGAACCAAGCTCGCTACTTTCACCCACCTTTCGTTGAAATCTGTCGACACCAAACGCTTTCTATCAGTTCTGATCTTCACCTTTAGCTGATGCTGAAAGAATCCTATCAAATCCTAATGAGAACAGCGTTCGTGTCGCAAGATTCCATCTTTTCGCGTCATCCAGATTACCATTCTTGCCACGGCTAGCAACGTTAGATACACCATTCGTTTCACCCCAGAATACGGAAGCGACCAAGTAAATTTGTTCGATTTGTATAGGAATAGATATGTTTACCTATCGTCAGGTTCACTGAGAACGCCGGTCTTTTGAACAGAAGTGTCCCCTGTTTCCTGTTTAGGATTGCTTCCGGTTTTTTCTAAAGTCTTCTTCAGCTCCATACACCTAACGTCTCAGCCTAAATTCTGAAATTTTATTTACGGTTTATTTATTTTTCCTCAAAAAAAAATAAAAGTAAATAGATTCGCCTATCGTCCGGTTCACTCTCCTTCCCACTCTTTTGAACAGGAGTAGAAGTCTATCCCTTTTTTCCTGTTTAGGATAGGGCTTCCGGTTCTTTTTAAAGTCTTTTAATTTTCTTTCACTCTTTGAGTCTTAGTGGCATTATTGCCTTTCTTGGGGTGAATTGATTAAAAAAAAACAATCTTCATTTTTCTTCGCCAATTTTTCTTCTTCCTTTCCTTTTTCTCTTTCCATTTTCGTTCATTTGTCTCTTTTGTTGTTGTTTTTTTTCTTTTTTTCTTAATTTATTTATTTACAGTAAGTTTCACCCTGTACACGGCCCGAGAACAACTCGAGGTAGAGAGCTACGTTATGGAGTAGTTTATATCGATAGAAAGGAACGGCAACGGATAACTCTAGACATGAACAGGTTAAGATTGTAGTGATCGGGGAAACATCCTCTTGGGAGTCGTCTGTTCCATCGAGCATTGGTTCCCGGGAAGAAACTGTTAGAGTGGAACTTACTTCTCGTCGATGGAATAGGGGGTGGGGAATGTGGGTGGTTTGCTACGATATAAGTAGCATGGCGAGTCCTAGCCATGAAGATTAGATATGGCGGAGCCATGGAATAAAGTTCGTCCGAGCACTTTCCATGGCAGGAGCGATAGAGCAATGAGAGACTCGCCACACCCCGCTTGTGAGAGAAAGTTTTGATGGTGGCAAATAGTTCTTCTCCAACATGGACATTGACTAGGAGGCACGGATTGAGGAATCGGAGAGCCGAGTTCGAATCCCAGTCGAATCCATTATATTCACTTACGTCTAAAACTTCACTGTACCATCGACCATTAAAATAAAACAGGTTTTATGAAGAGCGATTCAATCAAAGAGGCATATGTGATAATTTCGTTACATGACGAGGCAGTCTTCTGTCTTATGAACGGTCTTTCTTTCATCTTTATCTATTTCTCTTTTTCTTTCTTTCGTTTTTAATTCCACCTATTTTCTTATATTTTTCTTCTTTTTTTTTTGTAGA
Source organism: Acanthosepion pharaonis (assembly GCA_903632075.3). Taxonomy (NCBI): domain Eukaryota; kingdom Metazoa; phylum Mollusca; class Cephalopoda; order Sepiida; family Sepiidae; genus Acanthosepion; species Acanthosepion pharaonis. The sequence goes on from CAHIKZ030004539.1 coordinate 1,487,031, forward strand.
TATTGTTCATGTCTTAACTAACTTCGCTTTGCTCTTTTTAATTATTTAGTTTTATTTTGCACATCCCATTTATTAAATGACGTCTATCCCTATCTGGACATCTCGAATTATCCTTTTTCGTAGACTTCTTTTAGAATATCTTGCTTCCAGATTCGTTCAAAAAGCATCTTCTTGTGTTACCTCATTACTCAATATGGAACTACTTATTGTCGTCTGCGTTTTATTTCTTTTTTTTTTTTTTTTTTTTTTTTTGTGGAATGGTCGCCTGCCTAATAGTTTCCTCAAATGTCTTCTGATTCTCCATTCCAGTTTTTTCACAATTCATGCTTTAGATCTTTCTGGCTTTCATTTTTTTTTTCAATTCTAATTGCTTTATTTTTTCCTGCAATGTCTTCATAACAATGTAATAGCGTCTTTTAATATTCTCTTTTCTTTAAGATTCTCTTGTTCTTCTTACCGCTTAGTACTTTTTATCGAAATGTTATACAAAACGCCCTTTCTCAAATCTATTCTTTCTTTTTAGTGTCTATTCGTACTTAAAGATTTCTTCTTCTGTTTTATGAACGGTCTTCTCATCTGTTTCCCGAGACCGCCATTTTCTTCCCAACACCATTAAATGTTTCCTCAAACACTGCAAGTTTCATTTTTCTTTTTCATTTTGCTAAAGATCAATGAATTACATTTAACAAAACCCCTACAAAGTAACAGACCATCATTTCACTCATAACCTGCTGTCGCCCACACTCTTAAAACCCTGTGTCGCCATCTTTGATTTTTTATTCGATATTTCTCTTTTGTTGTGTGTCTTTCTCAGTGCATTGTTTTGAAGAATTTTCTTTCATTGTTCAGTTGGCTTAGGGATGCCTTTCACAAAGATATACACACGCACGCACACACACACACACACACACACACACACATATATATATATATATATATATATATATATATATATATATCCCCTTTCCCTCATCCGTTGTGCATATGGGAATTTATTTGTATGTGTATATACATGTATCTCTCTCTCATTGTCTCTCTCTCTCTCTCTCTCTATATATATATATATATATATATATATATATATATAAGAGAGGACTTTGAAGTCAATACTCAGAGGCGACAGGTTGTTTCATGGTAGACGCAATCATCAGACTACAATGTTCATTTTTATATACGCTCTATCTTTGATATTGAGCAATTTATCCCATAAATACAGTACCCATTAAAACTATATTTCTTCATATATATATATATATATGTGTGTGTGTGTGTGTGTGTGTAAATATAAAAATAATATATATATATATATATATATATAATTATTTATATATTATATGCATGGTACTTATTAGAAAGCGCTCAATATCAGAGATAGAGTTAATATATTTGGTTGATAGATGAGTTTGTGACAAACTGCATCTATCCAAACAAATATATATATATATATATATATATATATATATGTGTGTGTGTGTGTGTGTGTGTGTGTGTGTATGTATATGTATGTATATGTATGCATATATCTATATATATAAATTTATGTGTATATATATGTGTGTATAAATATGTATATGCATATAATGCATATATATATCGAAATCTATGTATAAATGTGTACGTGTACGTATATATATTAATGTATGCTAATATATGTCTATATAATATATATATATGTGAATATATGTGTATGTGTATATGTATATATGTGAATGTATGTGTATGACCATATATTAATATATGTTAATATATATGTACAAATTTATATCTGCGTGTGCCTGTATTTTTGCATAAATATATATATATATTATACAATAGGAATTAAGATTACATGAGGATAATGATCATTTTCACGTTGTAAATTGAAATAAATTTTACAAGTATTTTTCAAACCATTCAATGTATGATAAATTATTAAGCGAAAACAGAAGAAGGAAAGAAAGGAAGAAAAAGAAAAAAAGAAAAAGAGAGCCAATAAAAACAAGAAAGTAGTCTCAGTCTGGATATGAGGGGTGGTTAGAGGAGAAATGAATAGAAAATAAGGGGGATAAAAAATTAAGTTGCTCTCTTTGATTAAATATGTGAATCAGTTTTAATATTTAATATTTAATAATGTATTAATAGGATCCACTTCGATTATATATCAACTGATTATATATATATATATATATATATATATATATATATATATATGTAAAAGACAATAGGAAAACTGTAATCAAGAAATCAAAAGAAAATGGTTGAATCCGTCAACACAGCAATAATAACAATATCTCCACACGTGACAGTAATTGACGTACTGTTAACAGTATGAAAACAGCGTTCTCTAGATTATTCCAGTTGCCAAGGACATTTTGTTTTTGTTAATATTAGTTACTTTGTTTCAATAAATTCATTTCGTTTTTTACCTTGAAAAATTCCACATTGGACGAAACGCGTCGGCTACCATTACAGTTTTCCTATTGCCTTTACATTTATAGATACACACACACACACACACACACACATATATATATATATATATATATATATATATATATATATATATATATATATATATATATATATATATTTGTCTATTTGAGAATCAATGCCACTTTCATACAAGTTTTATTAATGGTACTGCCATTAAGCTTTTTATTAAATTTTTCTTGTGATCATATAAGTTTTTCTTTTCTGCCTATAAAGTGTGTAAAAATTCTTCAAATGTTCTGGATATCCAAGTGTTTTCGGCTATTCTATTAACCATTATCAAAGATTATTTTTATTTTTAACTGAATACATGAATTTTCTATTTGTGAATTATACATAGCGTTATACCAATTTTTTTTTAATTTTCTAAACACGGTCAGTACATTGTAGACGTGTTCATATTTGATGTTACTGAGTGTTGGCTTTTCCTTTTTTATTATTAATACTTCTATCATTTTTGGTCTTTTTTTTTTAATTGTGGATGAGGATATTCTACTTGTATTTTCTAAGAGTATATTGCGGATAAAGTTTGAAATTGAGCTATGGTCAACTGACCATGGATCAATCAGAATTCATTTAAGCATACAGGTGAACCTATCAAACTGTTTTTACACGCTTTTTGTCCCCTTATACGAACACCAGAAATATACGATTAAAAGCTTAATCGCAGTACCTCATTAGTAGTGACCAGCAGTAGAGCCCGGCGTTGCCCGGGGATGTAACAGTAGGAGATAGATCAAGTATCGACCATCATAAAGATTGAAAAATAATATTGACAAAGATTATTGTTTAAGGTTGACGGACATGCATGTCTTAATTTGTTTGTTTTTTTTACGAATTGGTCAAAACCAAACTCAAACAAAAACATTGTTTTCAATCGTTATGAGTCTACCGATTGAATAGAATTTTATTATAAACAATTGTCTTGTAAATGGAATTTTTAAAGCATTCTGAACGTAAAAATAAAGAAAAAAGTGTGCAAGACAATAAAAAACACTACCTGCCAAAAAAAAGTTTTGTTGAAATCGGTTGAAAAATGTAGGAAATCCGATCCCATATATAAACGAACACACACACACACACACACAAACAACCTGGATTTTATAATAAGTATAGCTCGATATGAGTTGTCCCCCTTTCATTCTGGTGACTTAATCGTGTTTTCAAATTGATTTCATGCAAAAACAATTGTGTTTTTCCCATTTTTGGCGCTATCAGAACCACCGCCAGGTAATTTTACGTAGTCCTGTGAAGTTTTGTTGGAATCGGTTGAAAAATGTAGGAAATCCGATCCAATATATAAACGTACAGACACACACACACACACACACACACACACACACACACACACACACACACACAGTGTGCGTTTTATAATAAGTAAGATTAATGAAACTGTTAATTGTGTGGTACTAGTGTCGATGGAGTTTTTATCTAGTTAATGTCCTACAATTACGTGAAAGGTATGTGTGCTTCATCTTGCATAGATCTAACCTTTTAGAAAATACTGCAGACTAGTACATAAATGCGGGTGATGATATCTACAATGACACACTAAACTACCAGAAGACAGAATGTATCGTCATCTGAATGAGGATGAGCCCAAAATACGATTTTAAGATCGGGTACTCTAGAATCAAGCAGAGGCGGAAGTTTAAATATCTGAGAAGCGTCTTGACAGACGACAATAAGTGCGACACTGAGATCCGTAGACGTATTGGGACAGCCAAGGACACATTCCAAAAGCTGGGTAGAGTATTGCGAGACAGGGGGATTTCTTTGGTAACAACGAAAAGAATACTGAGCTGTTACGTGATATTTCTGGTGTTCGTATAAGGGGACAAAAAGCGTGTAAAAACAGTTTGATAGGTTCACCTGTATGCTTAAATGAATTCTAATTGATCCATGGTCAGTTGACCATAGCTCATTATCGCAGTATCAATCGTTGCCCCGTAAAAGTCGGTTTCAATCGGAGGATCAAACATTTTTACACGCCATCTTGCTACCATTCAGCGAAACAATATGCTATGCGTTTTGTGTCTTGACTAAAGGCAAAATGGCAGAAATGATTCCGTTTGTGTTCAAATATTGAAAAGTCTCCCTGTTAGGGAGATGTGATTAAATATACTTTAATGTTTAAAAATAAAATTATTCAGTATTATTATTGTTTAGGTAGACGGAGAGTGTGAAGAAGGGACTAAGTATAAACTACAAGAAAACAGAATGCATGATCATCAGTTAAAGGATGAACCCGAAATGCGATTTGCCAAATTTGGGCAGAGTATTGCGATATAGGATGATTTCTTTAGTAACAAAGAAAAGAATACTGAGCTGTTACGTGACATCTGTCCTTCTTTACGGCAACAAACGTTGGACGGTCTCCTCAAAGATGAAGAAGCGACTCGAGGCGACGGAGATGTGGTTCTACAGAAGGATGATAAGGATATCATGGACCGATGAGGTCTTACAGAGGTTGCAAACAAAGAGGAGGCTTATACTTAGCATCAGGAAGAGGCAGCTGAAGTTTCTTGGACACATAATGTGGAGGGAGGGCCTGGAGAATCTGATACTCACGAGTCGAATAGCGGGAAAGAGAGACAGGGGAAAGCAATGCGTGACATACCTGGCGGACTTGGGCAGGCGAATGACAGAACATGGTCTGGGGGAGAAAGCAGAGGGAAGGGACTTATTGTGAGCTGCAAGGAATGGAGAGAGGTGGAGAGCCATGTTCGCCTACATCGTGAAAATCACATTATGTCACATAAAATGAAAGACACTGACACACACACATATATATATATATATATATATATATATATATATATATATATATATAATGTATAAACATAAAAATGTCTTAAAATAATTGACGGACTTTGTCTATTTCATAATGTGTGACGTCATTTGTTTACATTTGATACGACATGAGCAGATATGAATGTACGTGAGAGATTCATAAAAGATTGAAGTTCAAATACAGAAAATTCGACCTTGCTAACCGAACGCGCCTCTGTGGCCAAATCGGTAAAGGCACGTCAGGCTAAATGACGGTTTCGTATAGGATACAGGTTCGAATCCTGTCGGAGGACGAATATTTTCTGTGAATATATATATAGTACGCAAGGTAGGTAATAGCTGGTTTATAATACATAAATATGTTGTTTTCGAAAATAACGTGCATTTTTTCACCATTTCATAGAAACAAGACATTTTACATCTTAGAAAATAGTGAAAAAAAACAAACATTTTTCATATTACAAACTATTCCAGACAATAACACACACACACACACACACACACACATTGGCGGTTATATAAATATGACTCGTATTCTAGGATACCCGTATATATATATATATATATATATATATATATATATATATACCCGCCAATGTATCTGTATAAACTGTGAATGTTGATACGAGCGTTTCTTTAAATGTTCTGAGATTGAGCTATGATCGTTCAAGTGAAATGTAAGCCTTCTCGTCATCGTCGTTGTTGTAAAGCGTATGTTATTGGTCCTGACCTGGCATCCTGGCTTCAGTCACATTCCCACCCCTGTAATGTAGCTTCCCCGTGCCTTTTTTCTATAAGTAATTTCAAGAGAATTGTTCTGATGAACTTTTCTCTATAGTACCTACACTTCATGAATTTAAACGCAGTACTAGATTGGCGGCTAGGTCTCATCAGTCCACAGTTTGCTAGATATAATCGTAAGTTCTATGTTAACAGTTTATTTTGTCGCAATTCTCGCCTGTGAAACTCTCTTCCGGCTTTTGCTCTTCAGTCAGGTTTGATCTATAAAAGTTTAAGTGCAATATCAATTGTTATCTTCTGTCTTCATAATGCTTTTTCTTCCGCTGACAACACATTAATAAAGAACAAAAAGGATCATAACAACAATAGACTGTTACTCGTAAACAATATCAAAATATTTGCAAAAATCAAATAGCAAAAACAGACTTGTGATCCTTGAAGCAATATTCCTACAACAAAAATAACATTCAATAAATCAGAAAATAATTATGTAATAACATACGCTTTACAACAAGAGCCTGCATCATCAAATATATATATATATATATATATATATATATATATACATATATATATACGAAATACATATATACGTCACATCGTAGTATACCTATATCTAAACACTCTGTCGTTCTGCGAAACTCACCATTTTCTCTACCTAGAAGAAACACAAAGACAAGAACGGCTCCTATTAAATTTATTATACGTCTGATTTACCAGTTAACACGGAAGGCTATATATATATATATATATATATATATATATATATATATATATATATATATATATATATATATATATATATATATATATATATATGTTTCATTAAAAACGACAGACAAGGTAATACGGTTAAGATTTTCTTTAATTTTTCTTGTGTTCTGACAAGATCTTTTCTTTTCTGGGCAAATGGTGTGTTGTTCAGAAAAGAAAGCTCTTGTCAGAACACAAGAAAAATTAAATAAAAAGCTTAATGGTAGTACCTTGTCTGTCGTTTTTAAAAAACATGCATAAAGAAAGAATTCCTACCTAAATATACAATATATATATATATATATATATATATATATATATATATATATATATATATATATATATATATAAATGAAATAGTTGCCGACGCGTTTTTGTCCAATGTACTTTCTCAAGGCAAAAAACAAAATGAATTTCACATTACGGAAGAAAGAACAACCAAATTTTGTGAACATTCTACGGTAACTTTGTCTGTCATTACGAACATTCGAACTCCAAATTTCTGAAACGTTTGAATTGACATCCAATATGAGTTTAAATGTTCTCTTATTAATTGTACGTCTGTCATTCCATACTTTTCACATATCTTATATTTTGTTATATAAATTTTATTTACAAATGTTAATTTTCTGTTTGTTGTTCGACTGAACCTGTTCGTGTGTTCCTATCTGAGCGAACTCACCTTTTTATTTATTTTTTTGAGCCTGGGGTTCATATCTATATACGCTGCGATTTTCTAACAATATATATATATATATATATATATATATATATATATCGGGCAAGTGGTTCACTTTCTTAAAATGCTTTTGGCAGAGTTTTCCTATCATTATTATTGAATTTGGCTTCCCTGCATAAATAAATAATAATTCTATTTGAAGACTTAGTCTGAAAAAGAAAAAGAACAAAGAAAATCGACTCTATTTTGAAAACGCAATAAAAACAAAAGTTATTTTAGTGACGAAAACGATTTAATATATTTTTACTTATATTAGCCAAGTTGAACCAGGATGTGAACATTTTAATTCTAGCTTAGTAATGTTGCTTCCTAAAATTCCATGATTATTATTATTATTATTTCTTCTTCTTCTTCTTCTTCTTCTTCTTCTTCTTCTTCTTCTTCTTCTTCTTCAGTGTCTAGTTGTCAAATGTTCTCCACAACTTCCTCAGTTTAGATGCTCAAAATATCTTTTAGCTCTTTACCACCGCGTTTCGTCCTTATTCCGTCATCCATTCTCGGATCTTTCTTCGCGCTCCTTTTGCTTTCAGTATGCCTTTATGGAGGAGACACGGTGGAGTAATAGATAGCGGCTCGGATTAAGGAATCGGAGAGCCGAGTTCGAATTCCAGTTAAAATACTTACGTCCTAATAATCTTGGGAGAGGTATGAATCCTCTTCTCCCACTCCCCAGCCTTAGCAAACGGCGGATAAACCGCTATGGGCCTCAAGGAATCGGAAGTTGTGGAGAGCCATGATCGCCTAAGTTCTGAAGGGACCCGGCACAAAGAAGAAAAAATTTCTAAAAAAGCTTTGGCCTTTCCCGCTAACTTGGAGCATGTGCATGTAAATTTTGGTGCAAATCCGTCGAAAATTGCGGCCGTGCATTCGTAACACACACACACACACATACATCCTGCCTTTTATAGATTATACAAAAGTACCACTTATGTAAGTTGGTGAATATACAAGATGTTCGGCAAGTCACTATGCACTTACATTTTCATTAACAGGTACGTTTCAATATAGAATAAAAGAGTGGGGGGACATAATTACTTATTTTATTTAATCGTAATCACGCCAAGTAAGGCCACTAAGATACAAGGGGTGTGGAAGAATTAGAAACAAAAACATTACTCATTAGCGAGATAAAAAAAAAAGAGTAATCAAGTGGACAGTAGATAGCGATTGACATTGCATTTAAATTCTTGAAGATTAAAGTTGGTTGGAAAGCCTGGAGCCGGAATGTATTTCCACAAGCGAGAAGTGCGACAAAAGAAACTCTTAGCATAGAATATACGGTACATGCAGCCTACTCAACTGTAAACAGATGAGATAAACTGATGACTAGTATGATACCTAAATTCAAAAAGTCTGAGGACCATAGCGGAGGGCGATATTTATTTGTGAAAATAGAAAATGTGACACAAGGTCAATATAGGGAATGTAGTGGTGGGGAGAGGACAGACTTTTTTTGTCTTAGATGAGTATAAACTTAGCTAGCCACAAACACCGACCTAAAAACATACTACAATATTCCTAACACCAAAAGAATACATTCTGACATACCATTCTTACGACATCTACCATAATACCTCCATATTTAATTATCAACAAGGTTACGAACTGAATTGCGAACAAGGAAAAGGTTTATCTGAAAAATTAACAGCAAAATGGTGTCACAACAAATCTGTGTATCTGTCACCTTCTCGAAATACGTGTTCGACAAGAAATACATCAAGGAAGTCGCCGTAGTTCTTTTTTTTTTTTTTAAAAAAAATTGAAGAAAACGAGAAATGAGTAAAAAAAATTCGAAAGTACTTGTACTTTCGATTTTTTTCCAAGATCATCTTCAGGGGTAAATTACAAAGACAAACTTAGTGTAACTCTTCAATTCCGTTGTGATGGAGATTTTTATAAAGCACGAGTCGAAGGCGCTATGTTATTCTTATTTTGAAGTTTTAAATTTATCCGTTGTAGTTATGGAATTTCTTTGGAAAACAAGCGTTTCAATATAAGGGAGATGACTGAAAATTGCTAGAAATGTAAACTGGTATTAAATGTTATATGGACTTTAATATCTTGTTGCTATATTAGTAATAAATTCTGTTGAGTTTTGATGACTTTTAACTTAACATTAAGAAACTGATGAGAGAACTCTAAAGGATCAGTAGGAAAATAAGTAGACACAATATGTCTATATTTGTTATGGGATCTTACCAATAATAATAATAATAATGGACTATTCCATACTTAATAAATACTGCGCCTCAGGAGTAGGCAAGGAGTCAGTCGCTCAATTCTTGACCGACTGTTCGGTTGAACTCTCTGCCTTCGTGCAGGGAGGAACCCAAAGCAACGCTGAGTTTGGTATAAACGCAAACACTTTAAAAAAATTTAAAATCAAACTCAGCGTTGCTTTGGCGCGTTCCAAAACCAATAACTCATTTTCAATAGCATTTTCGGATACAACAACACATATTTTCGTTGTCCTCTTATTACTAAGAGAAAAAACCAAGAACAACATCTATTCTATACCTGAAGATGTCTGTAGGAACAGACGAAAGCTTGTAGTAAAAATAACAACTAATACGGCAGAAAATTATATAAACAAGGATCAATTCATTCATAACGGATCTGGAGGTTTTTGTATACTATTTGAATTGTTTGCGATGATGGATGTCTCGCCATTTAAAGCATTAACCTTTGCATTAGTTTTGTGTGAATAATTCATGTATTTGTAAATTGATTGCACATTTATCGTAATATATATATATATATATACACAAAAAGAAGAAGTGCTAATAAGAAAAAAGAGATAGTAAGCTAATATAGTGATGTTGAAAAGTTATACACACACACACACCTATATATATATATATATATATATATATATATATATATATATATATATACACACATACATATATATATATATATACACACACACACACACATATATATATATATACACACACAACACACATATATATACACACACACACACATATATATATATATATATATATATATATACACACACAGACACAGACACACACACACACACACACACACACACACACACACACACACACACACACACATATATATATACAGGAATATCTAGTGTTAAACGTAGATTCCTTTCCCGGGAAGGAGGGAAAATGAGCGACATGTGATTATATATGAAAGATATTTTTCTGTCGACGACTTTTTAAAAATCAAAATCAAAATAATCCTCAGCTTTTACATGCACTTAACAACAGCGGGTGGCGTACAGTCATTTTCCCGCCATAATGTGAACGTTTCTGTTCGTTCTCAACGCTGAGCATATTTTACGCCAAGCACCGCTGCGAAACGTAATGCATCAATAACTACCTTCTATTTTGGTCTTCTTTTTTTTTTTTGCGAGGGCTGGGAGCATTTAGTGAAATCGTCAAATATGATTATGTAATTATCTACAACTTCATTATGATAAAATGTTGTTTTTTAGTGAGAAGAATGGCGAAAGGTGTGTGGTCTCTGAGAATGGGGAAAAAATGAAGGGGAGGAGAAGTTGCAGGTAGAAAATGAGAATGGGGAGAGAATTAAAGGAAAGCAAAAGGAAGAAAAGGAGAAATGCGTAAAAGATTTTGCAAGAAGCAGACGACAAGGAGAGGAAAAACAAGGAAGGTGCAGGAAGAGGAAGCAAAAATGAGGAAAAACGGAAGAAGAAGAAGAAGAAGAAGAAGAAGAAGAAGCCTTGAGCGGGTTGAAGAAGGAGGGGGAGGAAGAAGTAGATTAAAATAAGAAGAAAAAGAAAAGAGGAGGAGAAGGAGGAATTAAAAAATAAGAAGGAAAATGGAAAAGAGAAGAAGAAGAAGAAGAAGAAGAAGAAGAAGAAGAAGAGGAGGAGGAGTGACGAAGAGAAATATTTCGGGTGTCGAAGAAGGGCGGGAAGATAGGCAGGAGTAGAAAAAGGAAAGAGAAAAAAGAGGGAAGAGAAAAAGAAGCAAAAATACGAGAAGAAGAAGAAGAAGAAGAAGAACAACAACAACAACAACAACAACAGCAAGAGAAATAGAGGAGTGACGAAGAAAAATATTTCGGGCGTTGAAGAAGGTGGGAAGATACGGAGGAGTCGACAAAAGGAGAGGAAAAAGGAGAACAGGGAAGAGAAATAGAAGCAAAAATACAAGAAGAAGAAGAAGAAGAAGAAGAAGAAGAAGAAGAAGTGCTAATAACAAAAAAGAGATAGTAAGCTAATACAGTGATGTTGAAAAGTTGTTGTTTGTATCGATGAGGGTGTGACTGGGACAACAACAAAGATAATCTTCTTCCTCCTCCTCCTCATCTTCATCATCAAACAGACGACTGCGATGTTGGTAACAACACACAGAGAAAAAGAATACATGTTCTAAAGATAAGATAATCTACAATTAAGATGTAAAGGCAATAGAATTAGAGGAAGGCAAAGATGGCCCTGCTTGTGATGGACGTCGTGAAAAATGTCTCAAAAGAAGATGACATCGAATGTAAAAGTGTTCATGGGAATGTCATTGCGGGCCTGGTAATGATGATGGTTATGACGAAGGAGCAGACAGATAACGTTTAGGAGGAAGAGGAGGAGGAGAAAGAGAAAGAGGAGGAGGAGGGGGAGGAAGAAAAAGAGGAGGAGTAAGAGGAGGAGGAAGAGGAGGATGAGAAAGAGAAAGAGGAGGAGGGGGAGGAAGAAAAAGAGGGAGGAGGAGGAAGAGGAGGAGGAGAAAGAGAAAGAGGAGGAGGGGGAGGAAGAAAAGAGGAGGAGGAGGAAGAGGAGGAGGAGAAAGAGAAAGAGGAGGAAGGGGAGGAAGAAAAGAGGAGGAGGAAGAGGAGGAGGAGAAAGAGAAAGAGGAGAGGAGGGGGAGGAAGAAAAAGAGGAGGAGGAAGAGGAGGAAGAAAAAGAGGAGGAAGAAGAGGAGGAGGAGATTATGTGAAGAACAAGATAAGAAGGGGGAGGTGGAAGAAAAAGACGAGAGTATAAATTAAAGAAGAAGAAAAGCGGGAGGAAAATAAGGAGCGGAGAAGGAGTGGGAGGATAAAAAGGAAGGGGAGAAAAAAGAAGGAGGATTAAGAAGAAATATACCAGAAAAGTAAATTAAAAGAGAAAAGAAGGAGGAAGAAAATGGAGAGGAGGAGGAGGAATATAAGAAAGAAAATAAGAAAGAAAAAAATGAGGAAAAAAATGATGGGACGAGAGATGAAGAAGACAGAAGAGGATTGAAGGAAGGACAAGGAAGAATAGGAAAATAAGGAGGGAGAAGAAGAAAAAGGTTGAAGAAGAAGAAGAAGATGAAAAACAAGAAGAAGAAGAAGAAGAAGAGAAGGAAGAACAACATGAAGATAAAGAAGATGAAGAAGGTGAAGAAGAGATGATGAAGAAGAACATGAAGAACATGAAGATGAAGAAGAAGAAGAAGACGATGAAGAAGATGAAAAAGAAGAAGATGAAGAAGAAGATGAAGAAGAAGAAGATGAAGAAGAAGATGAAGAAGAAGAAGAACATGAAGAAGAAGAAGAAGATGAAGAAGAAGAAGATGAAGAAGAAGATGAAGAAGAAGAAGAACATGAAGAAGAAGAAGAAGATGAAGAAGAAGATGAAGAAGAAGATGAAGAAGAAGAAGAACATGAAGAAGAAGAAGAAGATGATGAAGAAGATGAAGAAGAAGAAGAAGATGAAGATGAACATAAAGAAGATGAACATGAAGAAGAAGAACATGAAGAAGAAGATGAAGAAGATGAGGAAGAAGATGAAGAAGAAAAAACATGAAGATGAAGAAGAAGAAGGAGATGAAGAAGATGATGAAGAAGAAGATGAAGATGAAGAAGAAGAAGAAGAAGAAGAAGAAGAAGAAGAAGAAAATACGTAAAGTTTGAAGAAATAGAAAGATGAGTAAAAGAAAAGAAAAGAAGTGGAAGAGGGGGAAGAAAACAGCTCAAGAAGAATACGATGATCACAATGATGTTGATGATGAGAGGGATACGAAGATGAAGGAAAGAAGGAAGGAAAAGAAAGAAAGAAAGAAAGAAAGAAAGAAAGAAAGAAAGAAAAAGAAAGAAAGAAAGAAAAAGTAGATAATGATGTTGATGCTGAGTTTAAAAAATTAAATTATCAACGAAACCGCGAGGTAATGGATCACAGTGGTTTGAAAAAGAAAGCGAAAGAGAGACTGAAACAAGGTTACAGAGACAGACACAAAGAAAGAAAGAAAGAAAGAAAGAAAGAAGGAAGGAAGGAAGGAAGGAAGGAAGGAAGGCGGAGTAGAGAAGACAAGTCGAGCAACAAGGTAGAATTGAGACGGGAAAAATTCTCAAGATGGCGGAACAGAAATGATTTGAAACAAAATCCAAATAGGTTTAACAAAAGAAAAGAAGGGAAAGAATGAACAATGAAAGAAATTGGAATGAGTAAAGAAGAAAATAGAACATCACAAAAAGAAGAAATTGGGTAAAGAATATGAACAAAAAAAAAGAAAAGAAAAAGGAATCAAATCTAAAATAACTAACGAAATGCTTGAAGGACAAAACAGCGTAAACATTCGGTAAAATATCATTACGAAAGAGAAAACAGAAAATGCCGATGTTTACATAGGCACCATACAAGTCCTCAACAACAACGACATAATATAATAAACAGTAAGAAACAGTATAATGAAATTAATATTAATAAAATGGCGAGTATATAAACCTGATAATCCTAATCAAATAACAATCAAACAATAATGTTGATTATAACTGAGAAAGAACGTGACGTAAAAGAAATGAAAGCGAGGCTATTAATATAAGCAAATGGACCCGTAACCTGACATGTAGTTATTAGCTGAAAACATCATCTATAATGTTGTAGCTATAATGTTTGAACAATGTGATTAACATTACACTACTTATCTAAGACTAACGTCACAGAACATTGCTTTTGGAAAGATATCTGCTGTGTAAAAAAAAAAATAAAATAAAATAAAATAAAACGTCATTTGCTTACGGATATAGTGATTCAAGTCCTAAGTACGTATTGAGTTTTCCCGCTATTTTTAATTCGTAATAACACTGGGAAACAGGGTGACACCAAGTCTCGTCAGGCACTCGCCTGAAATCCAGCTGATTTGAGTATTAATGTCGCCGAGGGACTTTTCGATATTTTTGTTATGAAAACGAAAGACCGCCCTTCTCAAAAAAAAAAAAAAAGATCGCGAGATATGAGAAGCAGACGACAGAGAAAGCGAAGCGAAGTGAAGGTTACCGTTTTGTTTTCTTTTCTTTTTGTTTCTTGACCTTGCCTAGTGGCTGGTTGTGAGCTGTTCTGGGTGTGACGATAAACTACATCCAGCAGCAAGACTTCTGATCGAGAAGTTCTGAGGAGCATGGAACCACCTCTTAATTGCTCTGGTTCCAGGGTCCACCCTGAACCAGGGTGGTAGCTAACCCTGCCAAACAGGAGTCGACACACTATGAAAGTATACATATTTTCATTGTAAAAATAGTAATGGAAACATTGTGGAGTAATGGATAACGATCGAGTAGAGGAATCGAAGAGCCGAGTTCGAATTCCAGTCTGATCCATTGCATTCACTTACGTGCTAATACCCTTGGGAAAAGTATGCATCCTCTTTTTCTCTACCTTTTTTCTATGGGTAAATAGCAGGACAGACTGGATCCTATAGCCTTGGGTAACAACCGATCTAGGAGAAACTCTGAATTCAAAAACTGTATGTCGCTCTGGCGTGGTACATACTATACAGCTAAAGAAGGTATTGTCTGCATTGGTTCGATGATCCCGACTGTGGTCGAATGATGTGAGTTGTTGTGGCTCGGAGGTAGTTGTAGGTCATTGTCGCTAGCGTGAACATTGAGTGTTACCAGCGAACTTTTTTGTCAGCACATTTGGTTTCAACTTTCTCGAATTTTCAGTTACTCTTGCTTGTTTTTTTGTTTTTTGTTTTTTGTTTTTCTTTAATATGGTTCTTCAATGTAGTTA